>CAKAOI010053002.1:0-86182 GCA_916701655.1 Sebastiscus albofasciatus | reverse complement strand
TAGAGAAAGATGACCAGGAGGAATCACAGATAGAGCAGCCTGCAGAGGAGAAAGAGTGGGTGAATCCAGAGCACTCAGCACAGGAGCAAGAAAGTATTGCAGGAAAGATACTAGAGACAGAAAAAGTAGAAAAAGACAAACAACAACAACAAAACCAGCAGTTTATGAGAAATAAAGTGGAGAGAGAGCAGGCAAACATGAGTGAGAATCAGCCTTCTCTGGTCAGGGCAGCTCCTCCTGAAGCAGACGGTGTCGTATCAACACATGGTCCCGGACCAGTGGTTACAGAGCTGGAGGATGAAGACCAGCTGGAAACCATTCACCTCCCACTTCATCGCTCACTACGTATTGATGACCTGCCTGATCTGGAGGATGTGGACACGGAGGACTTCACAGCAATGTTCTCATCTTCTCAGCAAGTTTTCAAGCCTAGAATAGAGGTCATATCAGGAAGCAGTGATGAGGAGGAACCTATCGGGAATCAGAGTGAGGGCATCTCCACCTTTGGTCAAGATAGAAATTCATTGTTCTTAATGAGCAGCTGCAACAAATCAACTGGGGTCTCTAACGATTCTTCATCATTAGTGTATCCAGAAAATGAGGATACCCTTCAGCCACTCAATTCTGAACCAGCAAACCAAACCTCTTCTCCACCACGCTGCCTGATTGAGGAGCTGGAATGATGCTTTCAATGTTTTAGAGTATTTTTGTCAGATTAAAGTGACCAACTACAGTCTCACATGTCTGCCTCAATGCTGGCAGGCAATAGACCCATTCATGTGAGAGCATGAGAAGCTCACAAGGGCACGACTTTATTTTGAAAAATTAATATTTAGCTGTTTTTCTTGTGAAATCTAATTCATTGTCTAACATGTTTCTGTTAAAGAATTTCAAAGCCATTTTGTTTATATGGTTGTTAATTGTAACATTGTGAAAACAGAATAAATCTTACATGATCTGTAATTTTTTCTTTCATGGTTTCCTTTAGTGGCAACAATACTGTAGCTTTATATCTTCATATTAGGATAACACCGATGCTAGATTTTAATTATTTTGAACTGATTGCACACTAACTTTAAAAGGACCAATATGGAATATATTTAATGTAATAAATCATAAACTGACCATGATATGTCATCAAAGATTAAGGAAACATGCTAAATTGAAATACTGGCTTCTCCCACAACAATGCTGCAGCCATTATGTTCTCCTTTGAAATTTCCATTCCGGGCGGGAACATCTGTTTTTGTTTTGGATCTGTGTGATCCTGACCACTGCCCATTTCAACACCCCGTTCCCACATGAGAAACAAACTGGCACGCAGCCACAGCCTTCTGCAGCCATGGAAGCAAGCAAATGAACTGGATCCACACAGATAACATAACATGAGATTCTACCCGACTTGAAAAGCCTTGGCACATCTCTCTGTGGTCCATTAGCATTAGGCAGAAATGATGCTTAAATAATATAACCAGTGTAATTAAAAACAGAAAACGATGTCAGGCAAATGTGAGAGAGAAATGGTCCTTCTTCACATAACAGCAACATTATACTGATGCATCAATAAAAACACAGGACAACACATCATATGTATGGTTTTACTAAAGTGATTTACATTTCCCAGTTCAAGTCACATATTACTCTCCCCCTAATAAATATTCAATATGTTACATCTCCAGCTCCATTTTGGTAAACTATGCTTCACTGTATCTCTGGATGACTTCCTTCCAAAGCTCTGAGTGACATGGACAAATATTTACAACAAGTCATGCTTAGCATCGAGCAAAAAGATTTGAAATTAAAAACCAAACATGAGACAGGGTGAAATAAGAGTAAAAAAATAAAACTGTACATGTATTAAATAAACCAAATCAAAATAGAAGCCCTGTGGACAGCAGACCTTGTACACATGTAGCAAGGCGTTCCTCACACAGGGACTGAGTGCAGCGAGAGGCTTAACATTTGACACATAGAATAAGGGATAGTACGTTCTCCTGTCACGGTGATGGCAGAAACACGGGCCGGCTCTAACGTCGCAACCACACCCACGTGTTGACGAGCCAGAAAGCTACGGTGACGGAGTACAGGATCATCTCTCGCTTTGCTCGCTCCTTGTTCTCCTCTTCCAAATGTTGGAGTCTCCGGTTCAACTTGATGAGCTATAGATAAATAATAATAATAAAAAAAATTAGTTTTCTCAGTCACAAAGGTTTTACAATTAACTCTCGTGCCACAGGACGGACATAGTGTATTTATTAAGAACTAACCTGACGTCGAAGCGTTGTTGCATCAACCACAGTCATGTCATCAGGCCCTGAATCCAGAGTGGCTTCATATGTTGATAATGCAAGCCTGGAAAAGAGAACAGTCAGTTTGAGAATTACATTATTCAACCACAACGGAGTGTATAATTTACGCAGCACATGTTAGATAAGCAACAACAGCATCCTAATTTTATTAGATTTTTTCTACCAGGGCTTAATCTTATTTCTTGACCCGATATGAGAATGAATGGTAGGAGAGGATGAGGAAAAGGACAAAGGATCAGGATGAAGGTTAAGTGCCAGGTGGAGTTACCTGGAGTCATGCAGGGGGTTGGAGCTTGAGGCCGACCCCCCTCGCAGTGATGGTTTGCTACAGAGGTGGGGGAAAAATAGGGGTTGGGAGAAGGGAGAAATAAGAGAGATAGAGCAGCATACACATGGCACAGTGTTGCATACATGCACACACCTGTCCTTTGCATAACTAGGTGCAAGCTGAAGGTTCTTTTTGATATAAAACCTTCAAAACTCTGCAATTTGTTTACAGTTTTTTCTGATATAACAAAGAAATGTCCTAAAGGGGATCATTAGGTTTCTTCTAAAATAAAATCTAAACTTTGACAAGGCCTAAAATGGTTCAACTCCCACCAACACTTCCACCTGAAGGTAGGTTCAATACAGTTCCAAACTCTTTAAAAAAGCCACCGATTTTGATTAATATATGCTGTATTAATATTGTTACTGAGGCCTAGTCCATACGTACACGAGTATTAGTGACGCCTCACAAGGGAGATAACGGCGCACACTCTGACGTTACAGGCCAAAAACTCTGTTTTCCCTGTCTACACGTCAACACTGAAAACGGAGTTTCTGAACATCTCCTCAGCCTGGCCGGAGTTTTACAAAAGCTCCGTTTTCACTAACCCAACATTGTTTGGGTGTGGATGAAAAGGCCAAAATGCACAGAAAAAGCTATTTTTTACAAAAAATACCCGTGTACGTGTGGACAAGAATGTTACAAATAGTCAGTTAGAGCTGGTCATGTAAAGCTTGAGACAAACACTCTCACCCTTCCAACATAACTAAGGGCCAAACAACATTTAAGAAACACCACCCCCTTCCTCTAAAAACAGGAGAAATCAAAGGAGATTTAATGAGACTTTGAGGAAGTAAAGACAACTGATGCTGTCAGTATAGCCCTCTCTGAACAATATCTAGTAAGCCATGTTTTTTTTTCTTAAGCAAAAAATGACCGGATGATCGAGAGGTCACCTGCGAGGATTCTCGTCCAAGACCTCCAGGACCTGCTGGTAGGCCCGACGTGTAGTGGACTGGATGAAAGATAGAACACCACTAGCGCTGTACAGGTTGTGTTCTTCTCCAGTCACGGTGAGAGGGGGGCAAGGGTGGACAGTGGCTGGGGGGGACGGGGTCGCACTGCTCAGTGGCCACCATTAAGAGCAGCCAATTCAGAGGAAAAGGGAAGAAAAAGACAACAGAGGAAAGAAAGGAAGGAGGAAGGAGAGGGAGAGAAATAAGGAAAAGAAACCATCCTCAACTTACTGATTGTGTAAAAAAATTGCAACCGAGTTAAAGTAAGTAAAAGTAATGTTGCAATAAGAGCAAGAGATTTAACCTGCAAACCACTAACAGTGATTTACTAACATATAATACACCCAACAAAAAAACAGAAACGGAGATGTGAACTAAAGGCATCGGCAAGCAAATGATTCTGATCTTGATTAGATAGCCACAGTCTTCTTTGTGTGGTGACCTAATCAATAGTACCAGCATGTCACATGCAGTTGTGTTGAGGAGGGTGATCGGGACATGAAGTGTTTTTTGCTGCATAATTATAAAATCGTTAATAAATGCAAATACCAAATCCCAAACTAATATTTATATTTTTTTAACTAAACAATAAAGCTACAGAGCACACGCAGTGTAAAGAAGGCCTACATTCAAATAAGTACAGTAAAATGTACAGCACAATTTTCCTTTAATGATTTTCTGTTGTTTTCTTTTGTTTCCTAAAGTGTTGTTGAGAGGGGAGTGTGGTCTTTAAGTGGGTTTATATACTGGAATAGCAATATTTTTGATCATTTTCCAGTAATCCTGAAATTATTAAACATTTCCAAATTTGGAAATGATCAAATCAAAACTGATTAGTTTGGTTTAAAATCATGGTGTTAATAAATTAGTGTCAGTGACAAAAACAGCTGAGTTCTGTATCCAACTCAATGAAAGCAGCAATAGTTCTTGCAACAAAACGGCAGTGACAACACACAACCAGCTACGTCACAAAGACAAAGGGACACAGAAAACAGAACCAAAAGGAAGATGCTCGTGCATGCATATAGGAGATAAGATGGAGCTGGCGCCAAGCTAATTATGGCATATCCAGATCAATACTCACCCAGAATCGTTGCGCATCAGCTGACTGCTATGACGGGCAGCTGCATTCTCACTGGCTGAACGCTCCCGCCGTACTCGTGCTTGAGGCCGCAGCTACAAAAAAATTAGGACAACTGATTTAGTCAACTTTACTGTCAGGAAATTGTGTAAGTCAATGAGTGGATTTTATATAGTGACAATTTATTGCATTATCGCTTACCACTTCCTCATTGTCTGGAGCTGGCCGCTGCTGCTCCTCTTCCAGGAAGTCCAGGGGTCGATCACTGAGGGTGAGGACTCTGGGTGGAGTCTTCAGTGATAGGGTTTCTAGTGGTGTTGACTGGATTAGGTCCAGGTCTCTGGGTCTGGGGAACTGGGCGTCATTACTGTCTCCTGACAAAGGAAGGTGTGAATGAGAGATTCATGCATTATGTTTTAACTTTTAATCTAAACAATGTAATGTGATTTGAATGCTGAGGATGAATGACTTCAATCTTCACATGTATAGTGAACCAACACGCCAGTGTGCCTTTCAGTCTTAAATAATTGACATGACAGAGTCCTGAGCCACTGATAGGACAGATAGTGTCCGTCAATGGCTGTAACAAAGCCACATAATAGCTATATCACAGTCAGCTGACAAGCACCAATGACGCACAGAGTTTGTGTGTTACAAAATACTTTGAACAGCACAGAAACCACAGCCCTACGTTGACAAAACAACATACTAACCTGCAATCACAATTCTCTCTGGGACTTGCATTATCACACTGTGGGGAACCTCCTGAGATCCAAAATTAGGGTCCTCGTGCGATTGAGGAGCCACTTTGAGCATCTCAGGGATACGCATCCTCTGGCTGATCCCCTCGGTGTACTCCAGCTCATACTGGATACGGTTCATCTCCGCCATCTCTGCCGTGGGGGAAGGGAATGCTGCTCCGTTCATTTTGCTGTGACAAATTATTTGTTCAGCAACACAGTGCTAATTGTTAGCCAAAGAAAGGTCACAAAGGGCAGAGAGCATGCCAACCATGAGACCATGAGACTTGTGTGTCTGATAGTTTCATTTTCAGTCAAGCTAAACTCGTCATGCAGCATACCTGTGCATCTTATTAAACAGCTAGATCACGTAATAAGAATCTCTTTAAGTGTCTCCTCTGAAAATATTGGTGCAGCTGATGAGCTAGTCAGGAGCTAGAGATAGATAATTTCTCGTGACACCATCATATGATGATAACTTGGTGCCTTAGGACTTTGCAGATGCACAAAAAAGAGGTTACATGAACCAATTTGGCAGCAATGTTGACTGTATGACATAAGAGCTGCTACAGCTGCTGCTCGCATTACAGGATAACATCATACTGTCTGCAGGACAGATAATAATGCACTATACTCACTTTTTTAATAGTCCTGTATCACAGCTGTTACCCTGCACTATATTCACATATTTTAATAGTCCTGTATCTCAGCTGTTACCCTGCACTATATTCAGTTTTAACAGTTTTCTTCATCTCCTTGTTTTTTTATATCTGGTATATTTTTTGTACTTTGCACTACTCACTTTTGTACTGCCTTTTTACTAACATGTTTTGCACTATGGAACTGTGATGCTGGAAACTTGAATTTCCCTCAGTATCAATAAAGTTACTATCTATCTATCTATCCATCTATCTATCCATTGATCTATCCATCTCTCTCTCTCTCTATCTATCTATCTATCCATCCATCCATATATCCATCTATCTATCTATCCATCTATCTACATGAATGGCCTTGAGATGCTCTCTAGTGAACTCTTGTGTTAGCCTCACCGTGGCTTCGGTGGTGGCGGTCCTTTCAGCTTTAACTTATTCTTTAACTTCAATCTATCCATCTATCTATCTATCTATCTATCTATCTAATACAGTATAGTTACTTTACATTAATGCTAACAATGCTAACACCAACAATGATGCATATCAGGGCTAATACTAGAGTTACAGTAGTTATTTGGTCACCTTTTTAAACCATTAATCAACATTTGCAGTAACTGGTAAACTGCTGTTGTCTAACTCTGTGATTTAAGTAACAACAAAACAACAAACTCCTGAAGCTAACGTCAGTTCAGGTGAGACAGCTAGCACATTAGCATCATTACAAGCTAGCCTCGGTAGCTTCTGTTTCTTACCTTTCGGTTTGTTGCTATTGATAGCTACTTCCTAAGAAGAATTTATCAAATCTTAAAAGTAAATAAAAACGTATAAATACACTCAGAATGGTGCGGTTAAGTTGAGAGTATTACAGATGATGTAGCTGTCAGGCATCGCCTTGTTATTGATACGAGAGGAACCTCCTCTCTTCTTCTTCTGGTGTCTGCCCTCCAAACAGGAAGTAGCTAAACTCAGGAGGAGGAAGTGACGTCGCTTCACCGAGTGCTGAAATTAAAATATATAAGATGTTTAATTTGGTCCAATTTGTTTTTTGGTTCACTGTGTATGCAACCAATGGTTTGATTTAATCTAATTTATTAATGTTATATTAACAATATAAAATGCTGTAGGCTGCATCCTACTTTTTATGTTTTTTATTTTTTCTCACTCACAATGTTATTTGGTTATGATTACCCAGAACTCTCAACTCCTCTCAAACACTAACCATACACTTCCACGCAACACACACACTCACACTTGTCTTTTTTTATATATTTACTGTATTGTTATTGTTGTTATTATATATATCTTGTCCTAATTGTTTGTTATCACTGTTATGTCATATTATTTCTTTATATTAATCTTGTCTCTAGGTGGAGGCTTCAGATAAGCCCAGTGTTTTTTTTGCCTCTCCCTGCACTTTATATTATTACTTTATTTATTTTGTTATGTTGTATAGTCTTAAATTGTGCAAAATAAATAAATTAAAAAATACTGTAAATGTATTGCGTAGACTATATATTTTTTATTTTTCATCATGCTTCATATTGTAGGTATTCTTCAAATTATTCCATTTTTTTAATTAGTTATTTATTTATATAATGCACCTGTTTTTTTTTGTATATACTTTTGCTGCTGTGACACTTCACTGTCCCTGAGTGGTATCAATAAAGTTTGTCTTAATCTAATCTAATAGGCCTATTTAATAGATAGATATTGATTGATTTATACATATATACAATAAAACATACTCACTAAAATCATGTCCTATCCTATCCTCAGATCTATTTCGTCAGTGTGGTAGTGCCTATTGGACAAAATTCCACCCCAAAAGTGTTTCATTTGTTGGTTTTGACAATGCTTAATCCACTCCCATTTTCATACACATCATTTCTATATTTAGAAAACTTCTGGCAAGAATTTCCTTTGATACAACTGTCCCATCATGCATTCATTCAAAGGCTACTATGAAAGCATGTCTGGGTGTGCTAATAGTGAACGCACAGGTCATAATGCGGCCGGGTGTTTGTGGAGGTGGCCCCTCAGTGACTGTGGGTGGTGCGTTTATACTCTGAGAGCCATTCAGACGCTGCGATTGACATCAGACAAGTCGCCCTTCTGCTGAACCAGTGAATCACGTCTCACGGATCTCGGGAAATATCAACACAACAGCAACATTAACCATCCACTTGAGTCATCATGTCTGAAGAAGGCAGACTTCCATGAATGTGAGGATGCTCTTCATCTGATGGACACAGAAGAGGCTGCGCAGACTGACTTCTTCTCTCCGTGTCTTTAACCGGCTGAAATGATGTTGCCAAATATTTTGTGTGTGATATTATTCAGCACATTCATGCACAGCGCGTCATCTTTGGAGCTGCAACTTGGCATGTAAGTGATGCATTTTAATTTTTAGGTAATGTGCACAGTTTTTAATTTGCATTTAGCCTATCAGATTGTATTGAATAATCAGAGTCAGAGTTTTACGTTTACATGCATTGAAATACGACAGAAGCAACACAGCCATAGCCTACTTTATTTTTATTTTTTATTTTTATTTTTTTACAAATTTACATAGTGCAAGTTCTTGAAATTAGTTCTGTATTTCTGTAGCTTTCTAGTTGTTTACTCTGTTCAATGGCCACTAGGCGTCGCTCTTTCAGGTCCCCTATAAGGATGGATGTGTGTTTTATAGCACAGCTGCACAATGCATTGTGATTTGTTTTTGTCTAGTACTCTACCAGAGGGTTTCCCAATTTAAATAGTCCGTGCTAGACATGATTGAAGGAATCGTTCTCATTACAGGAGAAGCAGAATACTTCCTCTAATTAACTTCAGGCTGCTCTGTATTGAAGCCAGATGGTG
Source organism: Sebastiscus albofasciatus (assembly GCA_916701655.1). Classification (NCBI taxonomy): domain Eukaryota; kingdom Metazoa; phylum Chordata; class Actinopteri; order Perciformes; family Sebastidae; genus Sebastiscus; species Sebastiscus albofasciatus. The sequence goes on along the minus strand of CAKAOI010053002.1, from coordinate 77,253 downwards.
GTGGAGGAGGAGGAGGAAGACACCTCTGGATAGTTTTAGGATACCTGCACTGACAACAACACAGGCTGCTTATAACATAGTGCTGTAAAGTATACAGTACAGACCTCTGTGCTGTGTAATGAACTACATGCATGCAGGCACATGAACATGCAAACAATTCTGGAGAAAAAAAAAAAAGTTAATTGGTTGTTTATGGGGTGCTGTTAGGGTACCGCGTAGCCTACTAGTTTTTTTCTGGACCCTAATCATGTACATTGCACCAAACAGGAAGCTGTGTAATTGTTTGACAAACAATGTGTCTGTGATGAGCTGATGTGCATGCAACTGAACATGTGTAGAACATGTATGAGTTCATGTTTGTTGGAATACATGCATCGGACCACCATTTGAAGCTCTACAGCCTCAAAATACATACTAATTTATATACAACAATGGGAAATGAAATAGCCTCACAAGCTGCTCTTGAAAATCATAACAGTATATAATGTTTTTTTTTTTTCTTCAATTTTAAGTCGAAAGGTATTTTAATTGCACCTGTCCTTTTTGTGGTATTTTCCATGCACAGGCCAAATGTTTGTGCTGACCAGGAGATGTCCATGTTGGGGGCCCGTCAGCCTTGTGTCCAGGCGTTTACCCGCATGGTGAAGGTGTGGAAGCAGGGCTGCACCAGCCACAGATGGTGTATGGGCTATGAAAGAAGGTAAACGCACAAACACTTTATTACTGACCATTACTATTCCATGAAGGCATCTCATTCATCAGCACAGCTGCAGTAGGCCAAGTCGTGATGGAATGTTTTACACATACTGTATACATTACTTAAAGGAACAGTGTGTAACATTTTGGGGGATCTATTGGCAGAAATGGAATATAATATTCATAACTATGTTTTCATTAATGTATAACCACCTGAAACTAAGAACTGTTGTGTTTTCGTTAGCTTTAGAATGAGCCCTTCATATCTATATAGTGAGCAGGTCCTCTTCACGGAGTCCGCCATGTTGCTCCGCCATGTTTCTACAGTAGCCCAGAACGGACAAACCAAACACTGGCTCTAGAGATAGCTTTTCGCATTTTTACGTTACCTGAAGGTCACCGTTGTTCTCCGACACGCTTGTGAAACTGCAGTAACATGAGCCGTAGAGTGCCAAACCGTAGTACCACCACCCGCTGTCTGACTTCTGTTGCTCCTAAAGTAGTGTTATTATGGTAAAGATGACCTCTGAGCGAGGCAAAAAGCGTTACCACGGTTTTACACTCGGCGGCTCACGTTACCGCAGTCTTGGAAAGGGAGGAGTGAGCGGAGGGGTACTCAGTTGGTTGCAGTCTGCAACCACATTACTGCCAAATCCTACAAACTGTAACTTTAATAAATAGCTAATATATGTATAAACCTATAATGTAGCTTTCAGAAAACTCTGCGACTGTAACAGAATTTCTCCTCCTCAGGACAGCATACTACACAGTGTATAGGCAGGCGTACAACATGGATTTGCACACAGTCTATAAGTGCTGCCATGGCTGGACTCAGGAGGGCGAAGAGATGGGCTGTCTGCATAGTGAGTAACAGCATTGTACACACATACTGTATGTATCCCATAGGGATTGTGTATATATCCATCATCTGTTCATGGATACATCAGCAGCTTTGTGGTCTCTGATATGTGGTATCTGCAGGGGTGTGTGGTGCCAATACATGTTTCAATGGAGGCCAGTGTGCAGAGACCGGAGACCAGATATGTCAGTGTCCACTGGGCTTCAAAGGGACGCGGTGCCAATATGGTGAGTTCATTCCCACCTGATAAAATGTTGTTTATAAACCTGCGTACTCCACTCCTTGCATTACATGCATCCATGTACAGTATGCAGCAATAAGATGAGTGCAGCTTTGTGAGTGAGTGAACTGACTGACATCCTCATAGAACATGTTAAAGCTTTAATAGGCTCAGTTCAGACCTTATGCTTTCACTTTGTCAAAGCAGAATGAGCCTGTAGTGGAGCAGTGATTGGATGAGGCTGCTCTGTGGGGGGTTTCTGGGTAGTTAAAGGTAGAAGAAGAAGTGCTCTCTGGGAGGAATGGTTTCCTTTGAAGGCTAGAGCCTGGAGTGCTGTGGCTAACCCAGCTGAGCCTCCACTCTATAAAAACTGTATGCTAATGAGGATAAGTGCAGTTCTGGTTTCATATGGTTAAAACAGTAATAGCCTAGAACACATTTTGTCACACGTGACACTTTTTCAATTGAGGAATAGTAGCTCAACATTTCTTTAATGCATTAGATTACTCACATTTTTTTTTTTTGTCATGACAAGCAACTTATAATAATAGTAGTTCAACATTTTGGGAATGGGGAAATTAACTTATTAGCATTCGGGTGGAGAGTTAGATGAGAAGATTGATACCACCGTCATATCTCTACAGCCAGCAGCTGGTTAGCTTATCTCAGCATAAAGACTGGAAACAGCTAGCCTGGCTCTGTCGAACAGTAGCAAAATCCATCTACCAGCACCTCTAAAGCTCACTAATTAAAACAGTACAGCTCAATGACTATTTGCTGTTTACGAGGGGCTAGACTGCGCCAGACTGTTTCTTGCCTGGGAGCAGTAACTTCCTGGAGTCTCCACTAGTTGACTGACAAACTCCCAGAGGATTAAACAGATGAGATGTAACGTGTTAATCAGTTAGCTTTAGAGGTGCTGGTAGGTGGATTTTGTGACCTTTGGATAAAGCCAGGCTAGCTGTTTCCCCGTTTACAGTTTTTGTGCTAAGCTAACTGGCTGTAGCCTTATTGTTAAGGCCCTGACACACCAAGCCGACGATCGGCCGTCGGACAGTTTGGGGCCGTCGGTGAGCGTCCGTCTGTGTTCCGCACCGTCAGCTCTAGTCTGCCCGTGTTGGAGGTTTTTCGGCTGATTCAGTATGTTGAATCGATAGCGGCGCCCGTCGGTGAGAGAGATCTCTGATTGGCGGTTCAGCTTAAACTAATCAGTACACGAGAAGAGAAACGGACGTGAGTAAAGCAAGCCAACGAGTAAAGTCAAGAGTTTTAAACACATTTTCATCTTCATTTCATCTGATTATTCCAATACACGGATATTTTTACAACGACATGACCATCTGCAATAAAGCTAAGTGGTGAGTGAGAGTGGTGTGAAAATAGTCGGCAAACGCTGCTTTATTTCATGTACGTATCCTAACAACAGCTTGTATGTGCGCCGTCCTCTGTCTTCCGGTTTCCCTTTTTGAGTGACAAATACAAACTACCGCAACCTGCTGGTAGGGAGAGTTATTTCATCTCACGCAGGCACAGAACATCCGCGCTAACTGTCCGTCGGTTGTATTCTTTGTGGTGTGTTCGAGTGCAACTAGTTGGTCAAAACAAAGGTGACGTGACGTGAGGCGAGGCAACAGGCGGCCTTCATCACCGCTAGTTCTCTGATGTCAGGTTGGTGTGTCTGGGGCTTTACAGTACTATACAGATATGAAAGTGGTATCAACGTTCTCATCTAACTCTCCGCCAGACGGCAAATAGGTGAATTTCCAAAAATGTCATACTATTCCTTTAATATGTATCTAATCAGGTATTATTACTTACTAAAATGTATTTAAATACCAGAAAGCTAAATTGAGAAAAACAGGATGTACAGTAATGTCCCAGTAACCTCAGGCTTAGACTTCAAAATAAGCTCATTTCACCTTCTTTACAGTCTAGACCCTCAGAGCGAGAACCTGAGGTCTGTCATCATTAAATGGTAAACACTTCCAGTAAGCCTGAACAAAACCTGATGGTCCCTGTTGTCTCGTCACCCTCACCGTCTGTTCTCTCTACTGTCCAAACCCCTGCAGTCTACGTCAACATGCAAATAGGAGGAAGGTTGTTAGTGTTTAGGAGCAGACAGACCAGAGGATGACCAGAGGGTATTTAGTTCCTTCCCCCCACATGCTTACAAACACACACAGTGCAGAGGCTCTCCTGTTTGATACCTTGACTTTCCCAGGATAAAGGACCTTGGCCCCCTACGGGTGTTAAGCAGTTCTTCCTTTTGACATTTCACAGGAATGTGTCATTGTTTGTTGTAGGCAGCTCTCCCGTGCGTTTGTTTTGACATGGGCTCTTTGGTTTTCACACATCGGAGTGACCAATAGGGAACGGATAGAGATATCAGATCTAATCAGAATTCCTCCAGGTTCCTCTTCCTCTCTTGCACATCCTGTGCTTTGAGCTCATCTCGCTCTTGTCTTTTTTTGTAAAACGTTTTTCCTTCTCTCATCTCCGGAGACAGATTTATCCTCACTCTTCTGCCAGAATCATTATACAAGGGGAGAGTCAGCCAAGCTCCTGTGTTCAGCTAGGTTCCCTCACTAAACCTCATACACTAACAATCCTGTGTTGTAGGCATTCAGATTTTATGAAAATCTTGAGGTTTGACTACTGTAACAAATACTACTGTCTACGTTTCAGTTATATAAAGGTAACATAATGCTTTTGCATGCTTGAACTAAAGTGGCATAATACCTCAGGTATACAATATGGTTCAGGAACAAACCTCAACTGCTAAAACAATTACAGGAATGCACGGAGCTTTCAGGAAATTTGGAAAACTCTGGTGAGAGCATAGATGTGAAAACCATCCCTGGTAGTTTGATCTAGTGCTTTCTGTTAACACACACAATGTTGAGTGATTATAGGCCACTAGTATTATCCAAAACGTGACAATATAGGAACTCGTAGCAGCTCATAAGTCAGGTGGTAATTTAAAATGATATGAAGACTGAATGCCATAAAGGAAGGCACCCACAAGTTTGACTTGTTTTGTTTCCATATAAGTGAACATGGTTGTGAGAGCAGCCGATTAGACTGTTATCAAGGCATTAAAAAGGCGTTAGTTGTAATTATGACAGGAGCAAAAGCGGAAGTCAGGCGCTGTACTATAGACTAGTGGTTCCAAAACATTTTCACATCAAGGACCCCTAAACTGACACAAATTAGACCACGGACCCCCATTTGATAAGATTTTGTCCCAGGGTACCCCATCTGCTAGGATTTTTTGCTTTTAGATGTTTTATTACAGAAAGTGTATGAAACCCATGACCAAAATAGTCATACATTCTGTGGATTGAAATATAGTGAAAATAAATTATTCCTCTTTTTACTGGGGACCCCCTGGAACCATCTCAAGGACCCCTGAGGGTCCCGGGACCCCACTTTGAAAACCACTGGTATAGACAGCGTGAAACTCCATATGCTGTGGAGGTTGGAGGCCATGAATGGGACACAAAACAAAGGGTTTTCATCCGGTAGGCTGGGGTTTGCATCCCATGTGAAACCAACAATGTGTAGTTGTCTTTGTGTTCACAAGTGTTAAGTTTCGCTTTCACATTTGAAACAGTTATCTAAAGCCAAAACACAATGCTTTTCCTTAAACTTAATGAAGTGTTTTTGTTGCCTAAACCTAAAGAAGCCTTTTTGTTTGAGTTCAAAACGTAATGTTTCATGCAGTTTTACGTCAAAACGTGTTGCATTTAAGTTCCACTTTTACAATATGGTAGGTTGTAGTAGGCCCCTACCGACCCACATCGATGGTGCTTATAGCGACCGATAATGCCTATTTAATGGCCTGATACCAGTCGATCAGGTGGTAAGAGAAATGTGTGCTGCTAAAACTCACTGGAAAGCAGAAGAATGTGTTTTCCACCTGAAATAGGAATTCAAAATAAATCTGGCTACTTCTGCAATTTTGAACCAAAAACAATTCTGACAAAGCTATGGACTATTAATATTTTATTATTAAAACTTAAGGTTTATTACTTTGGATAGTTACTAACATTATACAGAAAGTAAACCATGTTGGTAGAAAGACATACTGTATCTCATTACGCCATTTCCTGTATCTCATTACTTTGGGCCATTCCCCAAAACCTTGATTTATTCCTCGATGGACAGAATAACCAGCAGGATCAGGAAACTTGCTGTGTGTGTACAGTGGATTTTAGCCATGAATTCCACATTCCAGCATAACATAATTACCAAGACAGACTGCAACTCTAGCTCAACCTGGGAACTTGGATATCCGTGTGTGTGCTCACTGAGCCACCAGCGTTTCACCAGGGAATCCTCTTCGTTATTAGATTTGCGTTGTGAGCTTTAACATTCCACGGTGACAGACTTACTACTGTCGTGTATGTGATTCATGTATGATGGAGAACGAGCCGATACGGTAGAGCGGTAGGAATGTTGACCTCTGTAGATTTATCTTGGAGTAATAAGTTACTGGACTTGATGTTTGGTCACGAAGATGTTTCACCTGGCTTCATCAGATTTATTATACAGTGTTTCCTGCATGTTATTATCCTTTCCCCATGTGCTCTTAAGCCTACTGCATGTAATGCCTGTTGTAGCGCAGTAAGTGTTTGCCATCTGTGTCCGTCTGTTTTCGGCCCAGCCTGGTTGATTTTCTGGGTTTTGGTCTGTCTGCCAATCAACCTGTCTTCTGTATGTGCATGTCTTTTCAAATTTCCTAAAAAAAAATACTTTATTATATGGCATTCAATTCAGTATTTTCAAGGGTTCATCCCTATGGGCAAGCATAAGTCAAAGGCCACTGCTAGTTCTTGCTGGGTTTTGAGGCTGTTCCATATGTATGTGTGTTTAAGTGTACAGGTGTGCTTGTGCATTTGTGTGTTGATACAGGCTGAAATTAAAACAGCTATGATAGATATTTTCATTTTAACAATGGATCATATGACTACTTGGATGTGAAGGAGTTATGCTCGTAGTGATGGCCACAGAATTTCCAATGACTGCAGTTCGTCATCGCGTCTTTTAGCTCATTGTTTTGGTTTTCTGATCTGCAACTTCACTATTTTGGTTCACTCCCATAGCTCCCATCAACCTTGTTTCTATGATCAGCAGCTAGCTGTTTCTGACAAGAAGCTCTAAAAACCTGCTGACGACTAGCTAACTAACTATGTTGCCATATTAAGTTTGCCATATCAATATATCAGTGTTTTGTTTACAGCTCGTTTATGAGTGGCAAGTGGCAGTTACTCCGTTACTGCATGTTCTTTTTGAAGCGGATGCTGACACATGATGCTTGGCCTAAACTGCAAATAAAGATGTGAAATGCGTTTGTTACTGAGAACATAATACTTTTTTGGATCGCTGTGTGGCAAATGATCACTATCACTGTTAACGCTCATGGTGTTTAGATAAATCCTGAGGATGAAGGATGAGAGGGGGTTGCAGCAGAGACAACATATCAGCCTCGCCTTTTCAGCACCATTCACTCCAGCTCGGCTTCAGTAGAGGGAGAATGTAGACTGAGAGTTAAAGAACAGTCTGGCTCTGGTAATAGTTCAAGCGATTGGCTTCTTGAACGTTGCTCTCTTTGGTATCGCTGCCAAGTTGCGGTGGTAGAGCCCACTGTGTGTTGTGGGGGCCGCCCGGCCACCTGCTTCCAATCTCTGATACGAGACAGAAGGCACCGTCTATGGAAGTGTATGTCAGCCACTGACACCAAGGCCATGGTGTTGACACCGTGAGGTAATACACAGCCTGGACACAGCCCAAGCATGTGCTGAGACACCGGAGTCTGCTCTGTAATAGTTGCATTTATTCCTGCTTGTGAATGCCACTCTGTCTCACCCGATTAAGACTTGGATTAGGCTTTGCTTTGGTTAAATTGATGCATGGGTCTGCATGAAATTAAGAGAACGCAGGCACATAACAGTGTGAGGACAGAAACCATCTGGTCCTCACTAAAGAGGCCTGGCTGTTTTCAGAGTACTTTATAGTAGAGTGATTATGGACAGCTCCTAAGACTGGATCCTGTTGTACTGGAGGATTTAGCTGTGTAACGAGACGGCTAATGACGTCAGCCGATATTGGGGGAGAAAATGAGATACTAGAAGTACATGATTCTAACAATCTTTTTACTTTGGGGGAAATATGCGGAAAAACAAGATTTTACATTTCTCTTTCGAACATGCGCACACGTAAAAACAGAATTTATTATTTCAGAAATTATCTTTACCAATAAAAGTACTGTGGACAGTGTTATTACCAAGAGTGTTCACTCTGGGGAACTCTGCAGAAAGCTTTACAGTTGTTGCAGTTGCGATGTAAATCACATTCTCTCACATGGGAATCGTCTTTCTTCATATGAACTCGAGTGTTTAATCCCCAGGACCTTGGGCTGTCTCCCATATACGCTTGGTTTCTTTCCCTATTAAATGAAACAAACCTGTCTCTGTGGATGTCTATATATGTAAACCTCTGTCTGTACATGTGCCTGTGTGTAAGTTGTGCGTGTTTGTGAGCCAATGAGATAGAGTTGCAGAGAGTAGCATTCGTTGGTAGCGCCTAGCATTTGCTGCAGGGCAGGTCTGGAATCTTTGGGTAGAAACATAGACTGTATGAAGTGGACGTAGTCACTGTGACGTCACCCATTGGTTTGTGGACTGCCGTTTTGAAGCCACGAGTTGGGTATTTTGGGTATTCTTTGTTTTTGGCTGTCGCCATCTTGGTTATTTGCAACCAGAACTGGCACAAGAGGGTGGAGCTTAGTACAACCGAACGCTCAATAAGACATATTTAGGGGACCAAAAATGTTATAATTAACTTTCATGAACTGAAAACACACTGTGAAAGGGTTAAAGTTGTAAGACGAAAACACGGACAACTCCCAGACCGGACAACGGCGAGGTAACGACTTGTCAATCACAAGGTAGCCCCGCCCTAAAGCATCCCCTGCTTTATGGTCTATTTGACTCTAAATGGGACCATAATTTACTAAATGAACATCATGCTGTATTGAAGAAGACTTGAAACTAGCGATTGAGACCATAAACTCATGTTTACAATGTTTACTGAGGTAATAAATCAAGTGAGAAGTAGGCTCATTTTCTCATAGACTTCTATACAATCAGACTTCTTTTTGCAACCAGAGGAGTCGCCCCCTGCTGGCTGTTAGAGAGAATGCAAGTTTAAGGTACTTCCACATTGGCTTCACTTTTCAGACCTCGGAGTTGCCCACTGGGTATGACTGACATGTATTTGCTTCTATTGGATAAAATATAATAATATAATACTGAATGTATGTCATTCTTGAAAGTTACCTTAATTAAACTCTACATGTAATGGTTTTAATACAACAGCAGCCTTCTGTGACTGTATTGCAGTTTATAGTAGACTGAGATGTGGTCAGGACACATGGAGAGAGAGTGGCTCCTTGTACAGGCTGGTTAGGGAGAAGGAGGCGATTACACCGGGGAAAAAGATGCTGACTCAGAGCTCTAGATTTTAAATCCCTGGGGCAGTCCTCCTCATGTTTCCTTGTGTTATGTCTGTGTTCCTGAAGAATCTCGCTCATGCAGAAGCAGGGGGGTATAATACTTGATGAATAGCTTTCCTCATTTGTACTCAATTGTGTGCTGCAAGTAAGCAAATTTGTGTTTTCTGACTTAACTTTTGCTCCATTCTCTGACTAAGACATGTGCTTTTGGACTGCTTTTGAATGTGGCTCAAAAACATTTAGGCATCTTGGGAAAACTCTGGAAATATTATCTGTCCTCCTTTATGAATCCTCAGCCAGTGTTTGATCCCCTCTGTTCCACTTCCTTTCCTTTCACATGTCTGCAGGAAGATCATACAGCCTTGCTGCATGTGACTCTATTGGACAGAGGGAAAGAAATCTGCCCTGTATTAATTTTACTGGTATGGCTGCTCCTGCGCTGAACCTTGAAGCCTGTGAAAGAACTCAAAATGGAGAGAAACAATATTTTCTTTCAGATTTCTGGAAGTAATTAAGCTCAAAGATGCAAGTCAAGATGCAAGATTCATTTTGTTAGACCTAATGAAGATATGAAAAACAGGATGTAACAGGTGATGTCTCAGTAAACTCCTGTGGCTGTTCTCACAACTTCAGGGAACAATGATATCTTTTACAGGTCTGGAATGATCCCTCCACCTTAAGTTAACTAACAGACTCAGAGAGTTTATCCTCTCCGCGTCTTTCCATTCAGTTAGTTCCCCTGCAGAGCTCCAGGTCAATTACAAGCATTTTTGTTTTGACTCCTGAGTAACATGAGCCTATTGAACATTTATTTTCCGTTAGTTTTTTGCTGGCTGTTAGACAAAAGGGCACATCTATAGGACTGTTATTAGTTCCAGGCTAAATCATTGTCAGCAAATGAGGTGAGGACATAATCTCGTTTGCAACAACATATATGCACCAAACTCTCTTGTTCTTAACACAGTTTAATCCTGGATACAGGTCCCTAATCCAAAGGCCCAAGTAGCAGACTAAAGGGCTTGAATTGTGTCAAAAGCGTGCAGCAGACTGTGTTTTGAATTATGATTATAATGGGAACCATATGGCTGTAATGATGACAGGCCTTATTGTTTGTTTTGGTCTCGTTTTAACCAAAATCTAGTTGCTGTAGCTGCTGTGGTGCTGAAGTTTTTGAGGTGTGCATGTCATGATGATCTTTATTTTCATAAAGAACTGCAGTGCAGACCTCATGATTACCTCTGACAGGTTGGTCTTTGCTTTGGCTAGCAGCTCTCCCGTTCTGTTTATTAAAGGTTACTGAAAAGGGTCACTGAAAACTATATTAACAATGTAAGCCTGCAGAGATTAACAGATCCCTTTAAAGTTGGCTAGACTGGTGTAATATGAACTTAATCATTGAATAATCAGTTCTCCTTAGACATTTTCTTTGGACACCCAGAACTGTGCATGAGCAAAGACATTGTAAAGATATTACTTAAGGCGACCATTTATGGTAATAAATCAGCTGTTGAAAACTGACTTAAAAGCCACTGCAGCTTCTGGCAGAATACACCAGACCTTCCAGTAACAGAGACAAACCTTACTGAACCACTAGAGCCCATATTTGAGTGTTTAGTTAAAAACTGACACACAAAAAAAAATTAAAGGCCACCAAAGCAGCAAAAAAATTCTGTCAGCTGTTTTCTTGCCGTGTTTTGAAGATCCTTTGCAATGATGAAAAGGTAGACAGATGTTTAAAGGTACAGTGTGGAGGATTTGGTGGCATCTAGTGGTGTAGTTGCAGATTGCAACCAACCACTCACTCCTCCCTTTCCATAACCCAGTTGCCAGAACAAATGTTGGCATGGGACGTTTCTGCAAACCACGGATACGTTGAATGGCGACGTTTCTGAACCAAAAATACGTTTCGTATCGTTTAGGAAAGAACTACATGGTTTGGCTTAAACTACTACGTTTGTACAGTGAAAACGACACTGAAAGTTATGAACACGGGACACGAACGAACAGCTGATTGTAACGTGACGCACAGGATACGAACAGCGGCCTCCTGGATGAAAGCCTTGGTGTTTGTTGGGCCCATCCACCTCCCCTCCAGCCTGCCCAGTGTGTTTCTTTTCGCTCTTTATACTACGTCACTTACTCTGACCGAATGCAAAAACATCAACATTCAGCGTATCCCTGGTTTGCAGAAACGTCCAATACAAACATTTTTTCCTGGCGACTGGATTGCTTTCCAAGACTGCAGTAACGTGAGCCGCCGAGTGCAAAACCATGGTAACGCCGTTCGCCTCACTCAGAGGCCATCCATACCATAATAACACTACTTTAGGAGCAATGGAAGTCAGACGGCGGCTGGCGGTACCACGGTTTTGCACTCTGCGGATTACGTGCATGTCGGAGAACTACGGTGGCCTTCAGGTAACGTAAAAACGTGAAAGGCTCTCTCTAGAGCCAGTGTTTGTCCGTTCTGGGCTACTGTAGAAACATGGCGGAGCAACATCAGTCCGTGAAGAGGACCTGCTCCCTATGTAGATATGAAGGGCTCATTCTAAGCTAACGAAAACACAACAATTCTTATTTCAGGTGATTATACACTCATGAAAACATAGTTATAAATATTATATTCCATTTCTGCTATTAGATCCACACACTGTTCCTTTAAGTACACACTTTTCCTCTGGAAAGATTTAAAAGGCCAGGTGGCTTATTGTTCCAACGAAAGCGGCACGGAGAAATGCACAATAACAGATTGTTTTTTTCCACATGCAATGTCAGCCACAGCTGTTCCACTTTCAGCATTTTTTTAAAAAATATTATTGATAGGAAGCTTAAAACTACATTTTTTTGACTAATAGAGAATCCACCACACGGTCTGGTTGAGGATATCCAGGATGCACAAGGAGAAGATGCATCATAATTCAGTACATAACAATGCAGTTGAACAGTAGACATAGATAAACATAGGTCTGTCATTCCTCAAGTCTGCCATTAACTGTGTGAATGTAGGCATTATATACCAAGACACAGGCTTGGAAGTAGGATGCCTGGCAGGAGGACAGACTGGGCAATGCTCGTGCTACATGTTTAGCATAGCTATCAGAGGAAGAAGCTCATTAGAGCCCTAATGGCTGCCACATGGCAGGGAAGTTCTTACACGCTAAACAAGCACACCCTCATCTCCAAAAATGTATCAAGGCACCATTGTTTACCAGGTTAATGTTGGAGCAAATGGTCTGTGTGATTGACCAAAGCTCACTGTGAGATTCCTGCAGTAGCAGTGGCGCACTCTCAGATTAAAGGATACTCCTTGAACTTGGGTCGGCTGTGCCCATGTAGTGTTAGCATCAGGAAAATAGACTTGTGAAAGGGAGGTAACTGGTAGGGTTAATCTTCCCCACTTTACTAAAGGCTACTGATAATGGCCTTTGAGCGAGATAGCTAAAGAAATATAAACTTCTTTTAACTTTCATCAGTCAGAGCACTGGATATATATCTGACTTTCTGACCCATAGTGCAGCTGTTTGGCTTCAGAAAAAGGGAGTGAAAGTGATTGTTTTTCCAGTGTGAGCTTTTTGGAGTAGCTTCATTGTCATTTTTTGGAATATGCTGCTTTTCCTTTTTGTTGTTTTGTAGAAGGCTTTCATAGAGCTGAGCTTGCTCGTTTTCATTTTGGGGTGAACTATTGCTTTAACAGGCACTGTCACTATGCATCAGGGGAGCTGGTTAATGGTCAAATTTATGACATTGGCGAATAGTATTGAAGCTGTGTGACTGAGCACATGTGTTACAGGATGTTTCTCAGAATTGATTTAGCTGTTGTGTCATGGTTAACTTTATAGACATGAATTAATTCTAGTCCAAGATTAATATCCATTTTTACGCAAAAATAAAATCAGCCAGAGATGCCAAGTAGTCACATACCTGCTGAACATAAGGCATTTAAATCTACAGCCACGTTTCATCCTTTCTGTGGAACACATTTTCTATTCTATCTACTGGTGAACCAAACAAGAAGACTATTCCAGATGGAGAAGTTGACAGAGGCTTTCATGGAGATAAAGGGCAAAACGTTGGACTTTAAAGGCAGGTGTTGTATCAGAACCCGTTTGTACATTAATAACTTAAATCTGGTAGGATAAACTCACTTGTAGACTAAAGGGGTTCTCAAGACTGTGATTTATGGCTGTGCAGACTAATGTGAGCACCCCAGTGACCTGACCCTCACACTGTGAATGTGTGAGTCGACACATTCTTGCACTTTCTCTAAAAGTCACTGAATCCCTTGAATGTAATTCTCTCTCAGGTGTACGAGAGCTCATGTGATCACCTTTATTTATCAGTTCATGAAGTTTGCAGTTCATTGTATCATTATTAATATTCCGTACTAAAGAATGTTAAACTGTGTGGTGATCACTGCAGTTCTGTTTATGACTGATGTATGAAAATCACCATTGATCTGTAATTCATTACATGTCAAGTCATGCATGTAGATTACTTCAGTTTAAAGGCTTACCGGTATCCAATGGGTGAAAGTGTTTCTTACAAAACAGCCCGGTTGCACAAAAAGGCATATGAATGACATGACTTCATGAATGTGCAAGGCAAAAGCATGCAATAAGAACGCCTTTCTTGCTTTTGGCGTGTCATTTGTTCGCCATGTAGGTTGCACTGACTCCAAAGAAAATACATACGTGTAAATATGCTACGCTCAGAGCGAGTGACGTAGAATAAAAAGTGAGAAAGATCGCTTATGGCGGGCGGGAGAGGAGGTGGATGGGTCTAACAAACACAGGACTTAGGAGACCAGTGTTTTGGTTTGTTTGCTACATGTTTTCCATATTTAAATGTATTTATGTACTTATTTTAAGCCCAACCATGACGTTTTTCCTAAACCTAACTTGTTTTATTTGTTGCATAAACCAAAACTGTGGACATTACTGTAGTTTTGTTGCATGGCATTCAAATGACACGCAAAAAGGCTAAAATGCGTCCTCCTGACATGCAGAATGTCCTTGTAGTGTCGTGCTATTTATACGCCTTCCCATGAGACCAGGTTGCGCAAAAAAAGACTGTCACCCAGCAACCAGCATTCAACTCATTTGTTGAGGAAACAAATTAAATTTTATTAACGCTATAAAAAGACAAAAGATAAGAAATATGTGCACAGCAAGAGACGAAAATGTGTCCCGCTAAGACTGTCCCATCTGATTCAAGCATAAACTATAAGGTCTCTGAAAATCCCCATTATATTAGAGCATAAATTCTGTGTTGAAGGAACAAATGGGAAACATGAGCTGCTGGGGTGAGGTGGTAGAAATCCAAAATATACAGTATTACTGGTTCTACACATAGTGAGAACAGAGTAATGCAGAGTTTCAAAATGTTAGTTCCCATCTTGATCAAAGTGTGACTCAAACACTAGCTCTATGTTTCTTCCCTCTATTATTGTGTGCTTGAATGAGAACCTAAGGACAACCGGTATTCTTCCTCAGGGTTGAAAGCCTTGATTGATTGTATCCTTTTCTAACGCTAGCTGTCCATTTCATTCAATGCAACATCTTGAAAACAATCCCACTTTTGTCTTGTCTTTATTTACTACTGAGCTGATTGTTGAAGCTCACTTTCCTCTCTGTGACAGGTTCCTTAAAGCTCCTCAGCTGTCTATGACCTTTGGCCTTTGCTCTAATTCACAGGATCTTGTGTGATTTTTTTTAACAGCCCTTTCTTTCCTCTGCTTAAATGCTCTGTGAAGTAACCAATAAAACAAGACAAGTCTACAGCCATTCTGTGAGGCTGTATGGCGACGTCAGCATGCTAACAAAGCCACAGTGACAATGCTAACATGCTGATGCTTAGCAGGTATAATGTTTAATGAAACCATTAATGAATAATGTTTATCATTATCCTAGTTTAGCATATTAGCAAGTGTTAGCATGCTAACAATAAACACAAATTACAGTCGTGGCTGATGAGAATATCATTGTTTTGCAGGCATTTATCATCATTCATCATCCAACATTTTTAAAAAATATATTTTCTCCCATAATCAGGACATTGTAATTATGTATGAGAGCACTATACAAGACGGGTGCCATCCTTATGAAAACATCCACACCTGAGTTGAAACTATTAACCCTACCAACCTTCCACCAATCTCGTTCATTAGCAATAAACTTAACAAATTCTGTGAAGAAGGCATCAAATACTAGCCAATCAGAGGCAGAGTAGAGCGGGTCTTTGTGGAATGTGGGTGGGGGAAAAAAATCAATCAAACTAGCATAAATAAAAGGCCGCACAACTGCCAATGGCTGTGAAAGAGGTCATTTGGCATCCGGATGAGAGGGCACTTCCAACATTACCAAAAAACCTCTCTTGCACACTTATTGTTAGCGTGCCATTGGTTAAGCTACTGTGTGTAAGGTTGCAAACACCTGTGTTAGAGGAAAAGTCATCGGATCACCAAAGTCATTAGGATACTTCCTCTGAGCACCACGAATATCTGTACCAAATGTCATAGCAATCCATCAAATAGTTTTTATAGTTATATTTCACTAAAAGCCAAAAATGCGCTAGAGGAAAAGTCATGGGATGTCCAAAGTCGAGAGGATTCATCCTCTGAGGAACATGAAAGTCTGTACAAACGTTCATGATAATCGATCAAGTTGTTGTTGAAATAGACCAACAATGCCATCCCCTAGTGACCCACATTCATATTAACATGAGAGACGCTGAACTGAGCAGTGGTTGATTAGATAACTAGATCCAAACCAAACACATCAACCCTTATGTGTGCCACTTAGTGCTCCCCAAGACAATAGCAAAGACAAAAAACAAAACAGTAACTGCACACATCATACCAGCAATGCAGCTGCAACAATGTAGTTCTCCAGAGTCAATGAATAATGAATAATCATAATAAACAATAAGTTCTGTTGCCCCCCCTGCACCTCATCTTGTAGATTAGAATAATGAATGCATCACTGGCCAAAAGAATAATTGAAAGAGCAAAGGAAATGAGAGATGGGAGTGAGCTTATCAAATCATCAGGTGGAATACCTCAGCATTCAAATATTACAGCTCATGGCCAAACCACAGTGATTTTTACAGCCCTATTTGTTGGCTCAGCTGCAATAGTCCGGATGGTTAAAGAATGTTCCTGTTATGTTCTCGTTCATCCCCCTTTGGTTTATTTGAAGAGTGGATGGTGCAATATCATATATCTTTTAATTTAGCTAATGTGTCATTTTCAGTTGAATAAAAAAAGCTTGAAAAATCAATTTGTTGAGACGTAGATTTTAAGAGATGAGCAATGCAGACTTTCTTCAAAGTTGTTTGGTAAGTTGCATTCCTTTTCTAGGTCAATTTGTTACAATAGAAATGTGGGAATAGAGACTTGAGAAGAAAATGTAGGAAATACAAATCATTCCTGCCAAAGACTCAATTTCCATCTAGTGAGGAAAAAACAGTAAATCATGTAAGATTTGAGTATCACTTCCGTCCACTGGGGTCTGAGATCCAAGACCTCCACATTCATTGAACAGCGTTTAGAGACATGCCGCGCAGCTGAGGCCTGCTGATTCAGTTATTGATCTGGCCTTTCTTTGCCTAATGCTTTTAACATGAGGGGAATGGACACATGGTTGAAGGTTTGCTGATTTATTCAATGTCAAAGTACTTCAAATAGTTGTTTTTTATAGAGGGAGGAAGAGCGTTGGTCCTTGGAGAAATTGGACAGGGGAGGTACTGTACTGTAGAAGACAAGTAATGTCAATAACACCTAATGAGATAAGCAGGGATCGGGACTTGGTGGCCGATGTTAGTCTGCAGAGAGCACAAGAACATTCAAGCAGCTGTCGGTTATCTCCGTTACTTGATGGGAAACCATTATCACCACCATTCATAAACCAACAGGAGACCAACACTTTCCATTCGAACTGTGAATGTGGAAGATATCAAAGTTGCATGTAAGACATTATTTTTATAAGATGACGCAGATAAAATGTCAGAGAAAAACTGAGATAAAAAGTGATGGAGACAGAAGGAGTGTACTATACTTTCAAAGATGTACAGGTGTGTTTCCAAAATGTATAAAAGAATGACTTTGTGTTGAGGTAAGTGGTATGTGTCATCTTTCCTGTCAGTCCATCAGTGAGATGAAGATTGATCGTCCAGATTTGGTTCAGAGGCCACACGAAGGGAGTCAGGACTGGTGAATATCGAGGAAAAGGCAGCAGGTGTTTAGGTATCAGGGGACTTGGACCCATCGGGAAGGTCGTAGTGCTTTATAACATTTTTAATAAATTATGTGTTGCTTATATACTGAACTAATAATCAGTGACAAGTTTGTTTCTATCGGGTTTCCATGATATCATGATCTGTTGTCCTGGAACATGTGTGCTGGACAGAAAGAGAATCATGGAAGGGACGTTTACCCTAAAAAAATCTCAGCAATAAAAGCGTCTTTGCTAAAGGACTGAAGAGGACTGTTTAGTGTATTGAATGCATTAAGAAAAAGGCTTGACTTGTTTTGATAATGCTTCATTTTGAAGACCTTTTATCTTTGGGGATAAAAGGTCTCTTAGTGACATCGTGCAAGTCTGTGGAGACTTATAGAAATAATTGCATGCATGCGTATGTGAATGCATGCGGCTGGGCGGCCTGTGTAATACATCCCAATGCACAACAGCTGAACCCAGGCAGAAGTGGTTATCTTAATGCCAACATGTGCCAAAAGTAACACTGCTCAGACTTCATGTGGGTCTCAGTTAATCGCATTGTCTTTGAGTTCTGAGTGACAGCAAAGGGGCTGATTACACGTTGAGGCAGATGGCCGCCCACCCAGAGCCTGGTTCTGCCCAACGTTTCTACCCGTTAAAGGGGAGTTGCAACTGTCGCACCGACAGTTGCAACCGTTGCATTCCTGTGCATTTTCTGTGCATTTCTACACCGACAAAATATGCATTTCTGCATATTTTCATGAATTTTCATTGTCTTGTCATTTCTAGACTCAGAGAAAAGTGAGAATTGCCCTGCTATAAATCCATTCAATGCTACTAATAAGCTCTATTCTTCATCTCCCTCACACTGATTGTTGTTCAGACTACTGGGGTATTTTTTTGTTTTGGCTGCATGCACAGCAGGCTTATGTTCAGTATATCTAGTTATATTTCATTCTATCTTCGTAGCTCAATCCCTTCAGTCTCTCAAATTATGATACATTATATAGTTACATCTTTTCTTGAAGGTTTGGTAAGGTTTGGTCCAAGTCTCATCGCGCTAACAAGTCAGCTATTCTCGTTCTCATGTTAAAGTACTTTTACTCCAGGATTATGTTCATTTGATGACCGGCAGGTTTGGCCAGAGACGCAGAGGGTGACTGATGACTCATGTGAAAGGCCAAGCCACAAAGTCAAAAATAGCAACATTCGGAAACCTGAAAATGTGTGGACGAAGTCTTTATTTGAGGTTTAATTTGGGTTAAAAGTTTTCTTTGAGGCTACAGTTAAGACAAGGGTTATATTTAGGAATGGTGACAAGTTCTGGCAGAGCAGTTTGGTCAACACATAGTAGACATCGCCAACACGTCACTCTCTGAGCAACATGTGACTTGCTGCCTTGTAAACGTCACGTTACCCAGAACCGTCCTCACTGCCCTGACAGAGCCCGAATGAATGTTTGTTAAAATGTGGTTTCTCACTCTGCTCGTCATCTTGATGATGATGGTAAATGACCCTGAGCTGATATGGAGAGCTCATTAAGGCTTTCAGGAGCTGCTGGTTCAAAGTGGAGATGTGTATGGGGGCAGAGCCCTGAGGTTACAAGGCCATGTCACTTCCCTACGAGTTAATGAAAAGTGCAGAGCACGGGTGTTTCTCTGTGTGCAACTAGTGTGTGCACATTTTCAGGTTTAGACAGAAGGTTTCTTAGATCCCCCACCCCCCTAGTCAAGGGGAATGTGCTGGACTACTGTGTAAGTAAAGGCTTGTAAAGGCCAAGGCAGGGCAATGTACTGTAGCCATTTGCATGTGTATAATCCTAATAAGGCAATATTCAACCCTGTATCATGCCAAAGTGTGTAATAGACCCATCTGTCCACCAGAGAATAGAGTGTCAGTGCCTCACTGAGGTGTGAATATTACACACGTGTATTAAGGTGTAGTACCAGCAGGGGGCAACAGAACCACTCACTTAGGTTTAGGCAACAAAACCACTTAGTATGGTTTAGAAAAATGTCATGGTTGGCCTTAAAATAAGTACACTAAGAACAATTCATATGAAAACAACGTAACATGAGTCGGAAAATACATCACAAACATCACTAAAAAACACGTCACTAACGTCACTAACATAACTTACAAAACACCGGTCTTGAACACTGGTCTCCTGGTTGGAAGTCCTGTGTTGGTTGGACTTATCCACCTCCCCTTCTGCCCCCCCCCAAGTGGTCTTTCTCACTTTTTAATTTATATCACTAGCTCTGAGCGTAGCATATTTACGTTGATGCATTTACATTGCAGTCAGTACAGACTACATGGCGTACAAATGACACGCCTAAAGCAAGAACGGCATTCTTATTGCATGCTTTTTCCTTGCACATTATTGTGTCATTCACACGCCTTTTTGTGCAGCCGGGCTGCAATATAGCAACTAAGGTAGACATTTACAAAAATTGCAACCAGGACAGCTAAGCCTAAATCTGTAATAATCTGCCCAATAAATCATCATCTGAAACAAAGTCTTCCTCTCCAGATAACCCAGAAAACACTGCCTGCCCTTCGAAACCAAGTGTGGGTGTGGCCTGAAAAACAAACATGGCGACCCATCCTTAGTTTCTGAGGTCCTGCAGGATTCTACAGATTGTACTTAAGGGCCATATTACAAACGATTCCACATAACAATTCAACTATAAAGCGAACAATTTCACAGTGCTCATAGTGCTACTTTCTTTCACGTCAACGTTGTTGATGCATTACCTGCTGCAGACTTTATTACATAAGAATGTAGATCAGGAAACATACTATTATAACCCTTTGATAACTACTGTAGAAGAGAACCGCTTGCTACTTCAGCTGCTGTTCTTGCTCTATGGTTTCTTTCACCTACACTTTAACAAATGCGTTCATATCTCTTCTTCTCCACAGGGAAGATAAATGGGAAATACATGTGGTTGTAATAATTCAGCTCTACTCGTTCAGACTACTGCGCTTTGTATCCCGTCAATTAAAACGATCTGAATAGAGAATCGATAATGCATCTCACATGTTCAGCTGGAGACAATTCTGCCCTAATGGACTGCTGTAGTTTTGAGCCAATGTATTGTTTTGTACATGTTTATTCATGCGCACACATATGGAGGCAGAGACATTTTATCTGAGTAATAGGGACTGTTTATCATATACCCTTGTCTGTTTATAATACTGGCCAAGTTGTCCGTGCTCCATGGGTGTCTTCCTGGCTAGAGAAACAGATACAATACAGTGTAGACATAACTGACAATTTCCTGAATGGACCAACAGGAGAATACTGGCAATGCTCCTCTGAGTCTACTCATTTATGTTGAAAGTTAAAACAGATCAGGTTTTTACCAGAGGGGCTTTGGAGCGCATTTATGTTGACTTTTGCTTATTAGTGGTTCATTTAACTGTATGTGCTTTAGATTAACCTTTGCATACATACCTAAACACCAGGGGATTGAGGGAATGGGACATCATACCACTACTATTGTGCCCACAAAGCCTAAACAAATATTAAAAACCTTAATAATAGGCTTGGTAATGATCAGAAGCTCTTCCTTGTTTATTAAAGAAAAGCCATAGGCAACTGTGGGTGCATGTCACAGAGTAACCATCTGTAATTTAATACACCATGATTATATAGGCAGACCTTGATTTGTCATGTGCTCTTCATCTACACAGACAAGCTGGCAAACATCATGCTGCTCTCTACCTCCCGCTGACTCCTGTCTTTTCTTTCCAAATTGTCTCTCCATGTTGTGCTTCTGAAATTTCCTGTTATTTAAAGATAAACAAACTTTTGCTCAACACACAGCTAAAGGGTGCCATTAAGTCTTTCAACAGATGGGAGACACTACTAAATAACTTTTCTTTTCCCCTCTGTTACCTTAGTCTTCCTCTTTTGCAATGCTTTTCTCTGTCACCATCTCCTTTTTCCAAACCAAACATACAACACTGTATCATCTGTGAAAGGTTTGGCTATGTTGCTGCCACGTGGAAACAGCAGCAGTTTAATCAGTTTCTACAAGGATCGGGCAAAAGTTCATGCAAAGATCTTTGGATATTAAATGGAATACTGTGACCAGGATCAACCAACCTGATCCCATGGGAAGGCCTATAAATAACACAACATCTTAGGGACATTTCGCATTTTAGGCTTCTCGCATGTCATTTACACGCCACAGGCTTAACATGAAATGGTTGTGGTTATGTTTAAGCAACAAAACGACCGCAGTTAGGTTCAGACAACAAAACCACTTAGTTAGGTTCAGGAAAAACATCATGGTTGGGCTAAAAATAAGTAGGTAAACTAAGTAAAATGTGCTCTGCTCTGCAAAGTGATCAGTGAAAGTGAACCCTGTAAAAGTTTTGTTGCTTTCCTTTCTGCTTAAAAGGGAAAGAACGAAACAACACATTGAGGAACTCCTCAAAGAGCGAGAGAGGTTACCAAAAAGGGGGCTAGAAACTTTTCGGTTTTGTGTACTGTGCATTATGTTAGTAAATCTGGCCTTTTAATCCTTTTCTTTTAGATGTTAACGAATGTGAAAAGGATGAAGGCGGCTGTGAGGGGTACTGTTGCAACACCATCGGCAGCTACTACTGCAAGTGTCCTGAAGGCAGCCGACTGGGGCCAGATGGAAAGGCATGTAACGGTGAGAAAAAAATTATCCTCTGATTTACAGACGTCTCTTTATACATTCATGGCAATGGACTCATTGTTGTTTTCAGTCCAAAATGGCGGAAGCGCAACTGCAGCGCCATCTAGCGGCCATTGTCAAAAAAGCACCAGAGTTTCACCTCTTTGCTTCTACACTCTTTGATACAAGGGTGGTAAGTGTAGGGTTCATGTTCAGTGTTGAGCGGAAGCCCAGATAAACCAGTAATTGAGGCCTAAGAAATATGTTGAATGCATATTCTACCTCATAAACATTTTTTGTGTTTTGAAACATGCAATGTTCACATCGGCTTGAGGTCATTAGTCTTCCATAAACAATATGGGGACCCACTCATCAAAAAACATTGTTCAATAATCCTACAGCGTACTTCTAATTCATGCTTTTTCCTTGTCTTTATTCTAGTATAAAAAAAATCTGGATTTCCCAGCTATTGGAATTGTAAAATAAAAATGTTTGACGAAGATCCAACATTTTTATATTGCACAGCTGGCATGCTAAATATATATTACCAAAGAATAAAAACACTGTTGGTTGCCATATTTTCTAGATGCATAAAATTAATGTGTGCTTGGATAATACGTCAAAGTCATCTATTTGAATGAATTTAATGGCCCTTATGATTTAGCAGAAAGGTCAGGTCAAAAAAAGGAATTCTCTAGCCTAAGTTGACCAACTGAAGACCTACTTAACTGTCTAGACTTCAGGCTGTAAAGGCTGAACCAACCACACAGGCAGCACCACTTCCTAATAAGCTTCTCTTCTCAGACAGCATGCTTTCTCAGTTTGGCCGTCTCATCTGACAAAAATACGCTGAGTTAGTTCTGGGCACTGAGGCCCATTTGTTCTTTAGAGCTACAGGTGTGAACAAGTACCCCTGACCTTTAACCTTTAAGGCAGGATACTGTCACTTAGTAATATTTTAAAGTCTGAGAGCTAACCAGTGGAAAATAGCAGCTGTGAAGTTCTTCTTTTACAGGCTTTTGTGTGAATTGTATGTGTGGTCGATTTTAAGGGGAACGACAGCGAACTGTTAAAGAAAAACAAACCCATTAAGGAGTTGTTTTTAGAAGTTTCTTTCTTTATTTTAGTGGGACTTTCAAAGTCTTCCATTGACATTTAGAGTGGCCTCTCTGCTCTGCTGTTTTAACCTTAATAAAGATGAAAAATTAGTCAAATTTGAAATAATTTCATCATGTAATCACTAAAGCAAACAAATACTTTAAATCCTATCTCATTAAGATGTTTGCTTTCACACGAGAGTGCCTCTGATCCACTTTTGTTTTTGGTAAATTCAGCTCCCGTGGCGCTCATTCTGAAGACCACCTGTTCATTTCTTTCTGCCCCCAAAGCAGCGCTCCCAAATGTTTGGCCTGCTACATTGTCTAGTTGTAGATGCTAGCTCAGCAGCTCCGCTTAGAGCCAGACGGTGTCACACGATACCATTCAGACCTCGTGCCCCTCGACCTCCGACACCGCCACCCCCGCCCCTGCTGCCACACACACCACCTCACCCACCGGTGAAAAGCAGCCATTGTGTGTCTCCCATTGAAATCCTCTCACATGAGGAGACCAATAAGTATATTAACCTTGACAAACCTCCCCCCAGAATCTATTGTTTAGTATGTTAGGCATCCTCTACAATAGCTGCCAATGTGTTAAAGCACAAAAGAGCCCAGAATGACAGGACGGCTCATGAATATGTGATTCTTCATCGGCGGTTGTGTGGTGATTATTTGTTTCAGCGCTCAGGCAGATGTCTAAATAAATTGGGAATTGAATTCCTTAAACCTGATCACACTAGTCTATGTGTAGGGTATGAAAAGAAGTATTTTACTCCTCTACTCCGACACCCCTCCCTTCCTTCAGCTTCTATTAATGGAAACAAGCTAATTGAAATAGTCTTGAGATCATTTGGGCTGTTCCCATGGGTTTGTCAGAGTGGTGAAAGTGCAGGGAAAGACGCGCGCACATGCAAACTATTTGAAAATGATTTCTAATATTTGCACTACTCGGGAAGTGCTTTGACCTCTGAGGAGCTTAAATGGTAGTAGTGTTGCATGCTCATATAAACTGAACCACATGCTTTGCATTTAACAACCCTCACCCTGCAAAAAAAGGGAAATTGCAACATTATTTCCCCCCACACATCTACTCTGTCATCGCTAGTGTGAGCCGAAAAAGCCCCTGCGAATCAGAGATGACAACCGGGAGGAGGTTAGGGAGGATGTGTGATGTGTTGTCCAGATGTGTAGTAAAGCCTGATTGTCCTTGAGTAGAGTGTTCAGGTATGTTGTCTTTCTCAGCTGGCTTCTGTCTCTGCGGAACATGAGCTTCAGTCTGACACACGTGCAGCCATATGCAATTCTCCCCAGTGCAGGAAATTGATTGCACGCATGCTACTGCACGAACAGCGTGATAAGCCATTCATCATTCAATCCAAAGACATAATACATGTATATTTTTCCTAGAGGAGTCAAAGCACATCAGGGTCAGTGTGCTATTGCGTTGGTGGTGATTCAGTGTCTTCCTCAAATGCACACTGTACTTTTCAAAGTAAGGTTTTGTATTATCCTTCACTATTGAAATGGGATAGGGGCAGTGGGACACTGTGTAGTCTGAAACGTAAAACCAATGCAAAAGTGCCTTTCTTAATGGCCAGCAGGGGGCGACTCCTTTGGTTGCAAAAAGTCTGATCGAATAGAAGTCTATGAGAAATTAGATTTATTACCTCAGTAAAGATTGTAAACATGAGTTTATGGTCTCAATCGCTAGTTTCAAGTCTTCTTCAATACAGCATGATGTTCATTTAGTAAATTATGGTTCCATTTAGAGTCAAATAGACCATAAAGCAGGGTATGCTTTAGGGTGTGGCTACCTTGTGATTGACAGATTGCTACCACGGGAGTTCTGGGATCTGGGAGTTGTCTGTGTTTTCATCTTACAACTTTAACCCTTTCATAGTGTGTTTTCAATTCATGAAAGTTAATTATAATCTTTTTGGTTGCCTAAAAATGTCTTATTCAGTGTTCGGTTGTACTTAGTTCCACCCTCTCGTGTCACCTCTGGTTGCAAATAACCAAGATGGCAACAGCCAAAATGCTGAACTCGAGGGCTTCAAAGTCCACAAACCAATAGGTAACATCACCGTGACTACGTCCACTTCTTATATACAGTCTATGGATAAGGCATAAACATGACAGCTGGACTGTAGACGTAATACTCAAAAGTAGATGTCTCCAAAAAATAAAACCGAGAATCAATTTGAGATCTGGTCAAAATTATACAATTACAACTCTTTAAATCTGTAATACTAAAAATGTGTTTTTCATTTTCCTCTATTTGGCTCGCTGCAGATGGAATGTCTAATCAGACCGCCTCAAAGCTGGATGTCGGATTTTATAAAGGACGCAATAAATGTCTTGTTTCTAAAAAGCAGCTCAATTTAAGCTTCCATTCATTTATGCATTACTTTCCTACAGTTGCTCCCAATCTGTCATTGTTCAACCAAGCAGAGAGGGCATTTATATAGGCTTCTAATTATGCCATGACTAGCATGCTTGTAAATGAAGTCCTTGACACAGTCAGAAGCAAACTGACATTCCTGATGTTTTAATGTTGGCTGAAGTGGTTCTTGTTATTGTGCAGTCTTGTGGTTTATGGCAATATCCAGTTTAATGAATGAGTAATTTTCTTAATGAGCATTCGTCTGTGCATAATTATCAGTGTGTGTATATGTGTGTGTGTGTGTGTGTGTGTGTGTGTTCAGATGTCAATGAGTGTGAGGAGCTCAATGGAGGATGCCAGCAAACGTGTGTCGACACACCGGGTTCTTATCACTGCGAGTGCAGCGAAGGCTTCCGCATGCACTCTGACGGTCGGACCTGCATTGGTAAGTACTAACCAGAGGTATTTATTGCACTTGTGGTAACCATTTTAAAAGTACATTTAGTCCTTCCCACGCACTGCAATTTTCCCTCATTAATATTTCCTCAGTGGCGTAGAGGAACAGATACAATGCAGTTAGAAAAGTCAGGCTTCTGTGGTTAGATGTAGTTGTTCTGTAAAGCAATAGTTTGATATTTTGAAAAACACACTTATATGCATTATTGCCAAGATTTAGATGAGAAGATTGATACAACTCTTATATCTGTATGTTACAGACCCTTTTACAGTTTTCAATCAATGATGACGTAAGTAAGTGTGCACACATATTTTGGCAACTGAAGTAGGGCGGAGTGCAATAGCTTGTCAAGCTATGCAAGGACATTAACCACCAAAGATCGCGAATGCAACCTAAACAAATTGACTTTCCAGATCCATGTGCTATTAGTGAGCGGGTAGAAGACATTAGCAAGTGGCCCAATATTCAGTGGCCAGGTATATACAGGTATTTGTTGGAGAAACCTGGCGTGTAACGTTATACCGGCGAGAAATTATGAGCATACAAGTCACTAGATGCTTACAACTATGTTATCTGTGTACAGAACGTCAAATAAAATGACCTAGACTCAGAGTTTTGAATTTATTGAGTTTTGAAATGGGCGCTACAAACACTGGCGTTTTTGATTGTGTTTTCAGTCCAGTGACAGTCAACACGTTTAACAGCCTGCAACCATAGACATGCCAGTGTTTTGGTTTAACGTGTGCCCTGTTCACTGGTAACTCTCGGCCGAATGCGTCGTGGTTGCACAAAGTGACGGCAGCTGCTGAAAACACCAACAGAGCATGAAGGTGTCCATGTAAAAGCCTTCAATCAATTTTAAATACATACTCATCTGTGTCTATTCTATGCCGACCATTTACGCAAGTTACTTTAAACAATCGTTGACACAATCGGCTGAAAGTCGCCAGTTAACACGGATGTGTTCACAGAAATCAGACTTTTTAATTTTTCTTTTTGTCAGAGCATTTGATTTATTGATTGCTGCAAATATATCAGCAAATATAACAAAAATGTTTCTAAAATACATTACCAACCCTAGCTTTAATCCAGTAATTTAAGAATAGGAGTGCTGAGCTTCCATGATTGATTATCTCAGTGTGTAGTGGAAATTCTGATTTAAAAGGGGAAATATAGGCAGTAAAGTACTTTCCTCCCATTTTAGCACCATAAAACTTGTAGGTAACGAGAGAATTTGCTACTTGCTGAAAATCAGAACTCCTTTGTTGCTTGTGGTCGTATTTTTCATTCTCAATACTCCCATTTTTTTGACTGCAGCTTTGTGGTAAAGGATAGGGATGGAGGCTAATTGTGTCTGTTGAAGTCATCAATGTTAAAAGCCAGCCGCTCGCTCCGTTTTACGGCCTGTCTGTGTCATCATGTCTGTGTTTAGAGCACCCAGAAGGCACACGGCTGATATTCATATTTGGCACATCATTAAATCACAGGAGTAATGGGATGGAAAGATCGTTAGAGTTAACCAGGGGCACTGCTTGAATATCATTTTCCAGATCCCAGCCTTTACCCAAGAGTTTTCCATAATTACGCGGCTGCAGAGTTTGAGGTGTGAAAGCCATTTTAGATTGCCAACAAATTCAATTATACCTGTCATACTGTGTGAGTTCAGATGTTAAATATCCTATAACTGGTCATAGTTTCATCCATTAATTCTGTAATTGGAGTGTGTTTATGCTCATACATTTCTGTGTCTGTCTTCCTTTTAAGCTGTGAACTCTTGCTCCGTGTTGAATGGTGGATGTGAGCACAAGTGTGTGGATATGGGGAACAATCACTACAAGTGTGACTGTCGAAAGAACTACCAGCTGAAGAGAGATGGGAGGCATTGTGAATGTAAGTCATTTTGCCAGACATGTTCATAATGTAAGAATATGTCTGAAATCGCTGGACAAACAGAGTTCTTTGAGTAACTTATCTTTCTAAGGTGAATTTGGTGCTTTTAATGTTGCAAATTGGACCAAATTATAGCAAAAATAAGGATGTTTTTGTGGCTACCGCTTGTGTGCAAAGTAGGAAGTTGTAGAGAAAAGGAATTTGAGAGGCAGCTTTGGAATCCTCTTGGATTTTTAAGTGTTTTTGTTATTTTTACGAGAGATCTTTCAGATATCATAACCAGACTCACTTTTGTAATGTTCCTGAATAAGAAACTGCACGTGCAGGAGTCAAACGTACATGTTGATCTGGAGTTGAGTTGTATCTGTGCTCATGAACTAACTAACCAGGAAGGTCAGAGAATCACCTGCTGGGCTGACCTGACTTCATTTTGCTGTATGTGTGTGTCTCTTCCTATCTGTGTTTGTGTGCGTCAGTGAGGGACCCCTGTGTGGACAGGAATGGAGGCTGCGCCCAGCTGTGTCTTTCAGAAGACAGCCGGGTTCACTGCAGCTGCCGACCTGGTTTTACACTGGCTGGAGATGGCAAGAACTGCGAAGGTGAGGCATCGCACACACACACATGCTGTACACAAAAAAGGCTCAGGCTCAAAAACACCTTTCCCTGGAATCTGCTACAGTTTAAGAGAATGCCATTTATGACTTTTCCATAAGTTACAGCCACACTAAACCAGTTTTTGAAAGCAAATCTGCACTACAACAGACCTGCATTGATGGTTGGAAACTATTCTCACTATTTCTCCTGCTCCACCTATGGGGGACAGCAGAAGCCAGAGAAATCTGAGACCTGACAGAGCCTTCCTGCTGGAGTAGAAGTATTTGCTACATTGTTTTGAAATCAGATTTTTTTGTGGGAGCATAGTTTTGTAGCCTAATGCTTGCTTAACAGTGCTCCGAGCCAATGTGTTTGTTTCAAAAAGTGAGTGTTTCTGTTGCAGTATGAACCATAATAACCCAGGCCCTTCTGGTCCTGGGAGTAAACTGTGATTGAGCCAACAGGGTTAGATTACTTAATAGTAGTTATAGAGGACAAGAGGACATACAGTACATCAACTGTGAAATGCTCTGGATTATCTCTCAATATGACCTAGAGGTAGACTCTTGTGTTTTGCAACTTTTTAAAACAGATAGATCTTTGTTTGCCATCATGCCTTTCATATGCACATGTGATCTTTGTTTTGTCTTTTTTTATGTCCCCTATAGACATTGATGAGTGCCGTTCAGGCCACGCCAAGTGTTCCCACAGATGTGTCAACATGCTGGGCTCCTTCAGCTGTGTTTGTCATCCGGGCTTTGAACTTGGTGCTGATGGCAAACAGTGCTACCGTAAGTAGGTCGTAGAAATTAAAAGTGTGTAATAGATCCGACTGTCCACCAGAGGATAGTGCGTCAGTATCACGTTTTGCCTCGCCCATGTATGAACAGTACCAGCAGAGGGCAACAAAACCACTTCGTTAGGTTTAGGGAAAATGTCATGGTTGGATTTAAAATAAGTACGTAAACTAAGTAAAATACGTATGGGAACAATGTAACATAAATATGGAAAACACGTCACAAACGTCACAAACTGGAGTGCTTGTATTCGGGTGCTGTGGGTGCAACACAATGTAAACAAATAAATAACCGTAAGCATGAATAAGCATACTGCTAATTACATCATGTCATGACATTGCTGACCAGTTGCAATTTCAACTTTTTTATCCAGCAACGCACCTTTACAACAGATTTTTTTTTTGTCTCAAAAATATCTTCTCTGTGCAAAACACACCAGCATGTATTTAGTATCTCATATAATGCCACTTTAATGTGTCTGATGTACAGCAATTTGTTACCAACTTTATAGAGCACTTACCTTTCTAATTCCATTGTAATTTAAACTACTAGTGCTGTTCAGTAACGTTATTAGGGTTATAAGTTAGTATAAGGTCTTACACCAGGGAAATACAGTCTTACTCACGGGGGAAAAAAACACAAGTCGCGGCTCACGGTTATATCGGTGAAATACACTTAATTCGTCCGATTGTGCTTCCAGTTGGCTATCCGCTCATGTTGATTACAGGGAAGTGAAGAAGAGTCTGGTGATAAAGAGAACTGCAGTCAATGAGTTGCGGTCTGCCCGCTGTGGACGACATGCTGGACTCAGTCTGCAGAGCCCTGAAGCCCTACCCCCGCTGCTGAACATATCACAGGTCCAAATTGCCCCAAATTCAATAAAGCACTCCTTTGGGTCCCCAGCAATACACCTGCCAAGTGTGGATTAGATTGGATGAGCGGTTCTCAAAATATGCAAAGGACACACAGACAGACAGAGATTCCACACTTTATAGTTGGATAGTTGTGCTCAAGAATGGATTTTTTTCCACTCCTCATCTGCAGCTGGAACAAACAAAATATAATCCTCATAAATGCCCCATAACATTGTCCTTATGTTTCAGCTCTGGTTATTCACTTCAATTGTGGTTTTGGTGCACTCCCCTCCAGGCATTGAGATGGAGATTGTCAACAGCTGTGAGAAGAACAATGGAGGTTGCTCTCATCACTGCGAGCACACCACCAACGGCCCGCTGTGCTCGTGCAACCACGGCTACCAGCTGGACCGGGACAAGAAGACCTGTGTAGGTAAGAACTTTTCCTCTTCTTTCATTTTCATTCTCTCTGTGAATGTACTTGTGTCTTTCTGGCCATCTATTTAAACCAACTCCACTGCGTTCCTTCCTCAGATAGTGATGAGTGCAACAGTGGGCAGTCCTGCTGCCGTCACTTCTGTAGGAACTACCCGGGCGGCTACGAGTGCAGCTGCAGAGCTGGCCACAGACTGAATCCAAACGGCTGCGGTTGTGATGGTAAGAGTGCTAGACTGTTAGCGTGGAGTTTTTTTTTGTGTTTTCTGTGTTGTGGCACAGTAGTGCCGGACACAAATTCTCAGTGGTCACTAACAAATTGCTCAGAAACTCTGCTTTTCAAGGCCATTTCAGAGCAGAAACCAGAACATTTTACTCGCTAAGGAGCAAACTTTACACAAACTAGTGGAACTGCCAGATGGGTAGAAGAAATTAAATCAAATTATTACTCCGAAGTGAAGCAAATGTATTTATCTGATTGGAAAAAAAAATGTCAAGGCTAAGGCTGGGTATCGTTTAAAAAATTACTTAGATACCAGTACCCTTAAAGTGATACTGATACCAACAGAGTACTTCAATCGATACCCATCACTTGAATGGAAGCATCCAGTTGTGTAAAATGCCGCCACCAAATGATTGTTTATATCAGACGCTACAGACGGTATACTTTCTTACATTTTGGCGGCATCTCGGCACGCTGAACTGCCAACTCCGTCAAATACACCGCACTCGACTTCATCACATCATAGACTGTTTTGTTCAACCTGTACCCAATGACAATGACCTCACTTGAGTTTTGCGATTACAACTCTTTCATTCTCATAACTGTGTGTTGTTTGTGTATTCTTCTGTCAGACATTGATGAGTGCGTAGCAGAGACCTCAGGCTGTGAACACCACTGTGTCAACACACTGGGAACATATGAGTGTTTTTGTGAACTGGGCTTCCGCTTGGATCAGGACCAGCACTCCTGCATTTGTGAGTGACTTTTGTTTTAAAGTTATTCTTGGATCGAATGGTTTCTTATGCACAAGTAAAACATAAGTGTTTCAGCCATTTAAAATTGTTTGACTAACTCTGTTCTGTGTGTGTTTAGCTCTGTATGGCACAGAACTGGAAGAAGATGAGGATGAGGAAGAAGATGATGAGCAGCTGGAGGTCCACAGATTACCGGACCTGCTGTTCCGCAAGGCTCCTCAGCTCCTGCAGTACACAGCAGCCTTGCACTCCAGTTATGACAGTCATGATGAAGATGGGAGTGATGGTGTTGACAGTGAAAAAGATGTAGAGATGCAGAGGGAGCGTCGAGGAGAGCTTAGACTGGACAGCAGCATAGGTATAGAAAAAGCGGGAGTGATGACACTAAAGGCCCAGACACACCAAATCGGCATCAAAGAACTAGCGGCAACGAAGGCCGACGTCGCCTCACAACATTTGTCTTGCACTTGAACACACCGCAAAGACTACAGCCAACAGCCAACTTGCACGTTCGTTCGACGCCTGTGTGAGAGGAAATAACTCTTCCTACCAGCAGGCGACAGTAGTCTGTATTCGTCATTCAAAAAGGGAAACCAGAAGACCGAGGACTGCTGATATACAAGCTGTTGTATATGTACATGAAACAAAGCTGCGTTTGCCGACCATTTCCACGCCGCTCTCACTGGCCATCTGGCATGAAGCTTCATGCCACTGTACAGTATATCCAGGTGTTCCTTCCAGCTAAACCCCCTTTAAGGAAGGGATTCACCAGAGAGATGATCCACACAGTCGGGGTTACACACAGGGCTATCAAAACTGACTCCTGCAATCAGAGGCTTTGTAAAATCAGCTCGTCTTTGATTGTAGAACAACCTTGATCAGTGTATGAAACACTATACCATAGGTATTTTTCTTTCCTGGTGTCGTTTTTTTATTTTCAGTCTACCTTACTCCCGTCACCTGTCACTCAGTGCTCACCACACCCCCCAGTTGTCAGAGGGGGGCTGTTTGATTGCATGCGTTCACACACAGAGTGTTGCATCTGGACTTTTGAATCTAATTTAATTGCTTTTATAATGGTGATAATATTATGTCATTTGGCTGTAGGTTTGCACAACTACATTTTCAGATTTTCTTTCTGTCTTTCGTCTTTGTTGCATTTTTATGATTTTAAATAATTTCATGCCTTACTAGCTTCATGCCAGATGGCCACGGCCATGTATTGGAATGATCAGATGAAATGAAGATGAAAAATGAGAGGAGCCTTGTGTGTGCCCTCTTGACTTTAGTCGTTTGCTTGTTTTCCTCACTTCCATTTATCTTCTCGTACACTGATTCACTTAAGCTGAACAGCCAATCAGAACAATTTCTCTCACTCCACCACCGATTCAACATGCTGAATCAGCCAAAAAGCCTCCGACACGGGCAGACTAGTGCCAACGGTGCAAGACACATCGCAAAAAGTAGGACGACAGACGCTCACTGACGGCTCGAAATTGGTTGATGGCCGACTGTCGGTCTGATGTGTCCGGGCCTTAAGATGTATGTCTGGTGAGAAATCAAATGGAAGTTATTTTATTGTTTTAGTAAATACTCAGACCAGCAAGTGATGAAAAGGTTTCTTTTTCAGTGTGTCTAGACGGCTCATTTGGGGATGACTGCAGTGTGAGCTGTGAAGACTGTGTGAATGGAGTGTGTCGTGAAAACGGAGACCGATGTGAATGTTCAGCTGGATGGACTGGGATCATCTGTAACAAGAGTAAGTATAGTTGGCTGAATATTTTACAGTTACAATTGTGTGTGTTGTGTGTTCATTATTTTCTTTGCAAAACAAACAGGCTAAAGTATAAAGAGTTTGTCGGTCTTTATACATCCTGGTTCACGATTACGTGGATTACATACAAATGCAGTGCATTTCTTTTCGTAGGTATAGCTACAAACAGTGTATGAGAACAGCCTATAAGATCGATACCGCTCTCTGGTACATGAGCGGTATCGATATTCTTATCTAACTTATAAGAATGCTATTAATAATAATGTAAATAAGTGTATTTCCCAAAGATGTCAAACTTTTTCTTTAAAAGTTTGGGGACTTGGATATTCCATTTTGTAGAACGTAAAAAATAAATGACTCTCAGGTGAAGACGTGCACGGATGGGAGACCAAAATGAATAATGTATGCCCAGATCATATAGATGAAAAGTGGATAATGTTAACAGTATACACACACACACATACACACAACCTGGCTTTTCCCCACAGGTCTATTTGAAGTACCCAAAGCAATGTGGTCTAGTTTTAGAGAGAGATGAGATAGCTCCCCGTGTGCATCGATAGGGCCATGTATCAAAACCTGTCGGCTCCTCTGTGTGGGAGGCTGGGTTGTTTATGGGCTACAGAACACAAGAGCACCGGGGGAATCAATCTGTCTGCTACTGGAGCGAGGCCAGGGCCCACAGCAAGAGCACAGCCTGAGGCCAAGGATGTCCACTACTGGGTTAGAAAGCAAGGCTCCATTGTTCCCAATCCAGCTCCGTGATTAATGGCTGTCTTTGGTCTGAGCCTGACGCAGGCGGGTAATCATAGAGGAGAGCCATTTGGGACAAGTCCGTTAGAAGCAATCTGTCACTTTAAGAAACACGCTCCTGAGCTGGCAGTATTTAGTTGCACACCCTGGAGGTGATGGGTCTGGACATGGGTAGCATTTTCAGATGGAGAAGATAAGCAATATTACTGCCTGAAGAAAAGATAGGGAATTGGTAGTGCAGGCAATAATATAGTGGTCTGAAAGGGAAAAAGGTGAACTGGTCAGAAGAATTTTAGACCCTCCATGGCCTAAAATATATTTTACAACTTTGTCTTAAATGACTTGATAGGTGTCACTTCAATATCTTATGTTATGAAGTTATAGAAGAAATAAATATAATGAATTAATTTACTTTAAAAGTTCATGTGCTGAATGTAGAAATGCAGTATCATCTTGGTACAGTATGTTGTGCATTAGTGAGTCCCTTTTGTACAATCCACATTTCAGTTAAATCTAAAAAAAAAAAAAAAAAAATAGCCCTTTTTAACTCGTCTATCTTCAACTTCATCACTCTTTTTCTGATGGATCACAATTTACATGTCAACATAGTTAAGAAATGATGGTTTTGACTTGGATTTCTCTAATCAGTGTATTTTACATGTTGCTAGTACTTTGTACATACAAAAGAAAATAATTTTATTGTTATGTTAGCAACATTTTGTGGCCATCTAAACACCTTTAAATACTTAAAGCTGGGGTCAGCAACATTGGAGAAACTAGCAAGCGTACACTAGATGTTAAAAGCATCCAACCAGAAAACCGAGCTCAGTGTTGCCAACTCTTTTCCAATGAAAGTAGCTAGCAGCATTAGCTCCAAAAGTCCCTACATCTAACGAGAAAGTTGCCAAGTCTGTGACACTGACAGTCCATCGCTTCAGGCCTCCTTCCAAAGCCACTCCCCCAAAATGATCTTTACGAACATAAACATATCATAATGAACGTACACAATGAACATGGCTATTGTTAGTACTCACAGCTGCCAAGCTAGCAGTTTGTGGAAAACTCCGGTGACACACAATGAGTAATGAGTACACGGGCAGAGTGAGCGCAGGTAGGCAGGTAGGTAAACACAGGCTCGCCCACAGAAATGGCTGGGCCCCTGAAAAGGTCCTGTGAATGGCCCTTCCCAAATCTGCTTTACTCATATCAACGTAGGCGCATGCTCTCTTTTTCCTACTAAACACATACAGTATGTAAACGGAGAGAGGCTTACTCAGTGATGGGGGATATATATAATTTACTTACGCTTATTACAGTCCTGCGACATTTCAACTAATATAATAAAAAAGGTTTCTAAAATACATAACCTACCCTAGCTTTAATTCAGGCCACACAGAAAAGCAAATGACCTAGAAATACATCCCAGAGGCAACTTGTCAACTTTTCATATTGTTGGTGGAGAAATAAAAGTATTGTGTGCTATTTAAACAGCTCTTTGTGTTTTGCATGTTGCCTGAACATGCCCAAACATAACCCCAGTGTCAAGTCCATCATTATGAAGCAGAATCAATGCCCCATGACCCCACCCGCTGTACTGTTCATTTACTTTGGTTGCATTTCCAGATGTACACGTCACGACTGGTGCAAGTCAGATAGAATCCTTGTATGAAAAAAAGTTTGTTAACCTATTCTCTATACTCTTAAGCCCTTCCTGCTCCTTCATTCATATATATATTGTAATGTCTTTTCAGTGTCTGTAATGTTGTTACCGCCATAGCTTATTTTAAACTGGCTTATCTTCCCATGGAGTGACGAAAAACTGCTGCGAAAAAAGTGTGACATGGAATTTAAGCAGACTTTCACTTGATAGATTATAACACTTCAGCACATCTTAAACAGCCAGCTGGTTCATGTTGTAATGGCTAACAAGGCCAGAGAGATTATGGGTGTCAGGAGGGCACACACCATGGGGAAAGACAGGATGGAAGGTGGAAGTGTTGACTGACCTCTAAACGATAACCCTTTCTTTGGCTGCTTTCTCTTCTCTCAGATATGAGTCTGTGTTTCAGTGTCATAGGAATGATTAATTAAGTTATACTGCAACTGTTAAGGTGTCAATGCTCTCTCCCCATGCTTCCCTCTTCTTTCTTCACCCCCTCTCCTTCTCCAGCTTGTCCCCAGGGGACCTATGGGCAGGCCTGTAACAGCCTGTGTCGTTGTCAGAATGGAGGCTCGTGTGACCCTGTGACTGGGAAGTGTTTGTGCCCCCCTGGGGTACAGGGTCTGCTCTGCGAGGATGGTTTGTATACACACAGTACACACACACACATGAATACAACAACCAGGCTCTGAGTTGGTGGTCCCAGACATGTTTTTCTTTTGCCCCTTAATATGAAGCAATATCTCCTTACGACCCTGTCGTAGGTTGTACGTCTGTTAGTTGTGAGCATTTCAATGGATGAGTGATTTTATCCCCCAAAATTGTTTCATTTTCATATTTTCAGAGATCTGAAAGAATCAGAATAGAGTACTTCACAAGACAGAAGCAAAAATTTGGGAAAAGTCAGAAAAATAATTTATCTTGCAACCCCTTGTAGAGGTCCTGATCCCCAGGTTGCGACCCACTGCTGTACAATATCCTTCAGTGTGTGATGAATCAGTACATTCTCATACCAACATGTCACACACTGCCGCTTTGTCACGCCCCTTGGCGTTACTTTAGGTTTGCTATTTAGTTAGGTTTAGGAAAAAAACAACATGGTTGGGCTTAAAACTCGAATACACACGCATGTGACACGAACCGCGGTCTCCTGGATGAAAGCCTTGTGATTGTTGGACCCATTCACCTCCCCTCCCGCTCTTAGGCCTCGATCACACGGAGACGCGTCGCCAGGAGCGTGTCGCCAGAAACACATCACCCGCAAAACCATTGTTTTCCTACGGTGCCGCGCGCCTGCCTTGCGCTCCTCTTTGGCACAGCGTGTTTTTCTAACAGTTTCTAGACGTGCATGAAAGTTAAAATATTCTCAACCTTTCAACCCCTGGCTCAGAGTGGCATCGCTCGTCACTGTCACTCTTGGCCCAGGCAGCCAATCAAATCAAGCAAAAGGCGTGCTCTACTTACTTTACCACTTCCTTCCTCCTGTTATGATGCCAGTAGATGTGGCTAGCTAGCTAGTTAGCTGTTGGACTGTGAGAGAGCTACAGAGTATGTGAGGGGGAAGGGGGAATCCACATCTGATGCTGTGAGGCTAATGTACCGTCTTTGAGAGGAAGAGTTAATAGAAAGCCCGGTGCATCTTATACACGCGCTAAAGGGTGCCTTGTGCGGCGGTATCACACACCAACGGTTGTGACAAAGCCTCGGTATCTGATGCCCTGGGAACGACAGCGGGCACTGTCTTCTATTATTTTTTACTTTAACTGTAATCTTTTTTAAATGTTGCTATTATCACAGTAGAGTACATTTTACAGAAGTAGCCATCCTATCCTCAAGTGTCATTATTCATGTTTACAGGTTGTCCGAGGGGTTATTTCGGGAGGTTCTGCAGAAAAAAGTGCAACTGTCCCAACAACGGACATTGCCATCGTCTGTATGGAGGCTGCCTGTGCTCTCCGGGACTGTATGGCCGCTTCTGCCACCTACGTGAGTACCACCCTGACCTCATCATAATACCCACTGCATAATGGTGATGATGATGATACGATCACAAACAATGACATAATACTGGCTAGTCATCTTTACGAGTTTAATACCATTGATAAAAAAAAATCATTAGGAATATGTGAGATTTCAGCAACTCTTATGTTTAAGGCAAAAACAAACCTGAAGGAAAAACTCCACCTAATTGAAGATATACAGTATAGATATATAGATATTTGAGTGATTGCAGAAGTGAAATGTGAGATGAAAACTTAATGATCTTTAAGTTTTGGAGTCATGATGATTAACATACAAAAGGATAAAACCTTGTCAGGTTCTCGAACAGGCATGTACATTGTTATTTTTTTAAACTGCTACTACCAGATTAGGCTATATTTAAGAAATGATGTACATATTGTACAACTAATGTACACAAAGTCTCAGCTTCCTTTGATTATCATGTCTACTCTTCATCGCTGGCTGTACTTAGCCGTTTTGACGGTGGCACCAGGTGAGACGGCAGCTCTCGGGGGAGCCAGTGGCCCTCCAGTTTTCCCTCAATGAGGTGGACTGCCAAAGCGAACTCCTCATTGTCCAGCATGCCGTCCCCATCCACATCAGACAGCCTCCAGATATGAGCGAGCACAGAGTTGGGCAGCAGGGTGGTCGTCATCCACTCTTTGACTTTGGTGCCACTCAGTTTACCCCCGTTTGGACTGAGGTTGAAGAAAATCTCATCGTACTTTGGCTTGTATTTCTCCACCGCCCACTCGTCGAAATCTGTCTCGCTGCACTCTTCCACTCTTCTGAGTTCCTTGAAAGGATCTCTTTTGTAATGCTCAGGCCTGAATGTTCCCAGGAATTCACCGTCCAACACACCGGGGAGGGATTTCTTGCTCAGTTCTTGTTGTTGAAGTAAAGGCACCAGGTTTGCTATGTCAGTGGTCAGGAGTTTATCCAAAGATGCCATCAGACTTGGTTTCAGTGTCTTGAACTTTGAGAAATCTTGACCCAAAAGTTTCTCCTGAAAAGGTACGTAATCACATGTAAGGCTCACAGAACACATTTAGGTGAATCAATTCTGATATTAGGGTATTTAGACAGCAATTAAAGGGCGGGTCCATTATTGTAATAATTATGTTTAGGTTTTTATATCATTCTGTAGCTTTCCAGTGCTGTTCCTTATATTTTAAAATCTGAACATTCACATTTTGGTCAAAGATCAAGGTAGACCAGCAACTCCCGTGTTCTGTGAAGTAAAATGACTAAAATGAATGTTTTGTGAATTGAGTCTGGTGGCTTTGAAAAAGTAAAGCGGTGAAACTATTCTAAATATAGCGTAGAGTTAAACTGATATAGATTTTTTTAAGGTGGCT
Source organism: Sebastiscus albofasciatus (assembly GCA_916701655.1). Classification (NCBI taxonomy): domain Eukaryota; kingdom Metazoa; phylum Chordata; class Actinopteri; order Perciformes; family Sebastidae; genus Sebastiscus; species Sebastiscus albofasciatus. The sequence continues at coordinate 38,057 of CAKAOI010053002.1, read as the reverse complement.
AAAATACGTTTTTTCTGCTGCTCCTGTCCACAGACACTTTACCTCGCCATCAGACGACCCTTTCCAACAGGGAACTGCAGCTGTCATATTGTTCTCTTCAAAGCCACCAGACTACATTCACAAAAGCAGTAATTTTACCTCGCTGAACGTGGGAGTATACATACAACCCCACTTCAAAAAATCCAAACTAACCCTTTCAGTTATTTCCAAACTTAGCGCAGCTTACTTTGAGTCAACTAGTGCTAGCGTTCACATTATTCACAACCTTATTGATTAGATTCAATTAGCTTTAGCTTACTTTGGTAAGCTACGTCACTGCTTTTTGCAACAGCTGAGTGTATGTTTCCTTTTGAAAAAAACTGAACAGAAAGCAGATGGACCCGCCCTTTAAAAAGTAATGTCCCACCTGCATCTTGGTGCAGTCAGGAAAGTCGCCGGCTGGGACTCGGTGCTGTTGCTGGATCTTGGTGAAAATCACTGGAAGCTGGTAAATCAGATTGTGCTTCTTGCTTTCTTTGCAGAAAATTGTTGGCATCTCCTGCTTCAGATAGCTGATAATGTGAGCATGAGCCTAGGAGGGGAATAATAAAAAAAAAAACACCCTATCTGCATCTCAGTTTGTTAATATTTATGTTAAGTATGAGATGGAATTGAACAGATCTCTTACCCTTACTAAGCGTGCCCTCTTAACCAGGTCATTCAGCTTGCGTACTGCAGCATTGCGAGGCAGGTTCCTGACGTCGGCCAACAGATCCTCCTCCTCCAGCTCTATCAGCTGGTAATGGTCACACGTCTGCCTGGGCTCTGACCAGAAAGATCCAATGTAAACTCGCAAGATCTCGGGGGTTTTAAACACTTTCCCCAGCGACCACATGAGGGCGCCGTACACTCTCATGAGCTGCTGCGAGTCCACTCTGTCAGCTTTGTTGAGAACCACACGCAACTTGTCCTCGTAGCCACAAAGGGCCCCAAAGGCCCGAGTGAGCTCATCAGAGAACTCTAGTTTGTGTGCATCGAACAGCAGGATGATTCGATCCACACGCTCTGCAAACCAGCGCAGCACTGCTGGGAAATCGTAGCCTGGGGACAAAGAACGACAACATAGGGTTTTCATTAAGACTGCGTGTAATGGGGCAAGCCTCGCTGCCTCAACACCTAGAGGATCATACAAATCCCAGCGGCCCTCACTGGTTGCAAGCCATTTCAGTTACACCCACAGATTAATGTGTTCATAAAACAAAGTGAAGACGGCTCGGTTACTTACTGCTCGTCTCCTCCCAACTCAGTTATGTTACTTTCATATGCTGTGCTTCGGACTTCAAGTGTTTGAATTATGTTTGGCTGAAATATTATTTCACTGCATCGGCTATGACTCCTCTCACCAGGGATTTAAATCCTTCTGACAGCAACAATGCTTTCCAACTTTCTAAAGCTGAACATATGGAAGTAGAAGAAGACCCACTAATTCTACTGATATTGAAAAGGAAATTAGAAAGTCTCACCTCGACTCAGTTTTCTTTTAGCAGCAGTTAAGATGCCCGGTGTGTCGATAATGCTGATACTCTCGAGGACTTGATTTGGCAACTGAACACACTGAAACCTGCAAAGAAAAAAATGCCTCAACATAAAGCATTCAAAACAATGTCTTTACTATTTCTCATTAGCCTTTATTTAAAGGGGAACTTTGGTATTTTTCAACCTGGACCCTATTGTCCCATGTTTTTGTGTCTAAGACAAGGACAACAAGTTTCGAAATTGGTCAAGTATTGAGGGAAAATGCTGTAACTGGCAGCCGCTAAATGAGCAGTAATGTAATCCTTTGGGGCAACTTAGCAGTCCACTAAAAGTGCTTATTTGAAACTAGAGAAATTAAATGTTTTTCTTACCTTTCGCTTGATTCGGTCTGTTTGTTATTGTGTGTTCTGCTTGGAGAAGCCTCGCTCTGAAACCTTGTGTCGTAATCACATTGTTGAAATCATCTAAACATTCAGCCATGATACCGAGATATTTTAGATAACACTAAGCTACGCATTCTGTAGTCCAACACAACATACTGCCCAGCACTCCTCTCTCCAACTCTCACTCATCCACCATTGTCTTCCGGGAACAAGTCACACGACACAATGACAAATATAAATGTATTATTTCTCTGTAGTATCCTTTCCATAATGTCGTCAGCCACTTATAATAACAATCTGAGCCTGTCATGGCCAAAACAAACGCTTTCAGTGGACATAAACTGATGGTACCAGGTTGCCCCAAATGATTACATTACAGCCTGTTTAGCAGCTGCCATCTGCAGTATTCTCCCTCAATACTGGACCAATTTCAAAAACCTTTTTTCCCCATTGGTCACTTAGACACAAAAATATGAAAAATAAGGTCCAGGTTGAAAAATAGCGAAGTTACCCCTTAATGAAAGCATAGAATAGCTTCACACTGCAATGTTTGTTTCAGTACTTCTATGCTGATGAAGGCAGAACAAAATTCTTCAAATGTCCCCAAATAAAAGGAAAAAAAAGGAGGAACATCTTCCCCTCCCCCTCTTTCTTGCTTCCCCTCTCTTTCTGTCTATTGATTCATACAGTATCACCTGTTCAGAAAAGCATTTCCAAAAGGGTCGAGATGGCGAAAGGGCTTTTTCGGGTCCACTGTGAGGGCATTGCCAGGGATGATTCCCTCAACATCTCCATACATGACGGCAGTGAAGCAGTCAGTGGTTGGCTCTGGCCCAACTCTGCTACCAGGAAAATCTTGTTCTATGAGATACCTGAAGTCCAAATCACCAATACCAACATTATTACCCCAACACATCAATATATTCATCAGAATACATGCACATATCTGCAGTTTTTAAAAGCGTGGATGTTCTGATTCTTACCTGATAAATGTCGTCTTTCCTGTCGAGTATTGACCCATCACCAAGACCATCGGTTTGTTGTCAAACTCTGCGTCCTCATAGCTCGGAGAATGAAACTGATGGAAAGAATAGTATTTCTCAATCGGCAGCAGCCTCTTATAATAAAGATTCTTTAGCTCCTCAGTCACTATGTTGACATCCCCCAGTGTTTTAGGGTTGCTCCTAAGCCTCCGGAAAGACATGGCGACGAATCTTTGCTCTTAAGTTCTCAGTTTTGAAACTGCTCGCTCTTCTAAGACCAAACCGAATGATGGAAGAGTGTGCACAAGGAATATTATCAGATTCTCACAGCTGTCTGCTCCATCCTGCAGCGGGACATTGAGAGGGTGGAGAGGGTGTAACCAGAGCCTGCAGCTGCACCTAACATAAAGCCAATGTCGAGAGGGACAGGGTGGAGTGGAGTTCAGATTTTTGTTGCTGCTGAGTAGGGAGAATCTTGGCAAAATTCATGCAGATTGTTCTAAACACTGAGTGATGATGTGGCAGTGCTTCAGTTTTAAAAGTCTTACATAACACTCATCTATTTGTTCAGTGCTTCTACTAATGTAATAATGTTTGCAGAAAACTACAGACAAAGTTTGTAGGAAACTGCTTCCCCAAATAGTCAGCCTGGTCTCATATTAGATTTGTAATTATACAGCAGTAACGATGAATAATGTGCCATCATTTTGTCTAAAGTTCTATAGATCGAGTGAAAGAAGAGGCAGTGGTCACATGACTTAAACCTGCAGAAGTCTGATGTTATGATAACATGGTGGTTGGGTGTGTTTGTTTGGCTCATAAAATGTAATCTGATAGTAGAGAAAGTTTCATTTCCACATTCTTTTCTTAATTAACCATCACCACCTTTCACCTATCACCGACTTTATCAAACACAAGTTGCTATGAGAATTTGTTTTCTTTGTTTAACCGTAGAAAAAAATAACCTTACTGAAGTTGTTTTAGTGCAGTAATACCATAGGTTGGGCAGCTTGTGTAATTCATATGTGTATATTTTTTGTACGATATCATACACATTGGTGGAAGAAGTATTCAGATCCTTTACTTCAAGGAGGATTGAGTAGGATTTTCCTGAATAATAATGTATAGACTCAAAAATAGACAAATATAATCCCTCTCAATCATCACTTATGAGCCACTAGAAGTGTGTGCCGGTGTCTGTATCTGCAGGGACCCTGCCCTCTGCCTGGATTTTCTTATTTTGCTGTGTTTGGGACGTTACTGGGCGTCAACCTCAATTTTACTTTGTGCTTCCGCAAGTATGCTGGGATCTGCGTGATGTAAATTTCATCATCAGAGGGTGTATTAAGCCCCCAGGAAGAGCGTCGGTCGTCGATCCCAACTTTGGTAGTGGTCAAAGAAAGAGACGTCTGTAACTCAGCTGAGGTTTGAGGTGAATCATCTACCCAGTGTGAACACTCTAATAGTCCTTATTTAAAAAAATATGTTTTTAAGTTGTAAAAGCACTAATAGCTGAATCCAGAGTTATTTCCCTTCCTCCGTTTATGTGAATGAGACCCAGACCGAGGCTGGAGCGCAAGCCGTGACGACGGCGTGACGTTGGGACCCCATGACCGTGTCATGTGACCAAGCGAACGCTACTTCGCATGATCCATGTGCCCAAGATCCGGGTACTTTTCCAGACGGAAGTCGAGCCATTTAGGCTTCATGCACCACTGAGCAACTTTCATAGGAATGAACGGGGCATCGCCTCCAACACCGTATCCAGTTCTCTTAATACATCCTTGGGGTGTACCCATAGGCTCTGCGCGGACGTCCGCGTACCGGCACTTTGTTGTGACCTGTCTGTGCAGCCACTACACTACAAGTGGTACATAGTGATCTACTGCTCACGTGTGGCACGTCCTCCAAGCGGACAGTGTAAACAGAACTACTACATATCCGTGGTGTCCACAGCTGTTCATGTACGCGTCCGTTCGTAGTATAGTTGAGGCTTAATCGCGGTCAGGGGGCGTGCGCTTCTGGTGTCGTTGAGCCGGGGAGGAGGGGCCAACTTTGAATGTTGTGTTTACAAACCGCAACTGTCAAATCCTACTCATTCTGCCTTTAAAAGTAGCAATACCATGTTGTAGAAATACTCTGTTACCAGTAAAAGTACTGCATTCAAAACCTTATTTAAGTAAAAGTACTCACTGTGCAGTAAAATGGTCCCTGTCAGTGGTTTGCTATTATATATGATGTTTTTGGATTAATATTGCTGCTGCATTAATGTATGTTGGATTTTACTGCGATTTAACGTTGTGCTAATTCTAACTACTTTATATAATTTTGGGCAGTTTAATCTACAGCAATGCATCATATTTTGTCTCTAAAAAGTCAGCTTTTCATAAAAAACAGCCCTGCTTTCAGCATGTATTTTCCAGCTTTCCAGCTTTTCCATCCTCTTTTCCAAGAGGGTTTTTAAAGAGTTTATTTAGCTTAAGAAGTAGGAATATTTTCTGAAACCCATAAAGGAACACTTAATCCTTCAGATCATCAGAAAAATTCAAATTCATAATCACCAAATTTGGAAATGTTCACTGGACAGGAAGGGTGTGAAAAATTATAATCTAGTTACTTAAACTGTAAAATTACATTATTTGCCTCTGAGATGTGGTGGAGTAGACGTATAAAGTTACATAGAATGGATATAAGTAAAGTACAGTCCTAGAGTAAATGTACTTAGTTACATCCCACCGCTATTCATACAAACATGAGAACATCATTGACTTGTGCTTTTTGTCTGTTTCCTAACTGATCACGTCCGCCCCTCAGCTTGTCCCAGGTGGACGCACGGTTCAGGCTGTTCCAAGGAATGTGACTGTGTTCAAGAACATTCCACTGGCTGTGACCCCAAAACAGGGAGCTGTTTCTGTAAGGCTGCATACCACGGCCCACAGTGTGGGAAAGGTATAACACTCGGCTCATCTAGTCAACTACAGCCCGAGCATGCAGCTTCAGATTCGTGGAATTAAATGGTTACGATTAGTTGTGTTGTTTAAGGTTAAACTTCCTTTGGTTGTGTATGTGTTTATGTCCCAACACAGAATGTGAGCCTGGCTTCTTTGGTGCAGGCTGTGAGCAGCCATGTGACTGTCCAGGTGGAGCGTCATGTGACACCAGGACTGGAGAGTGCAGACCGCGGTGTCCTGCAGGGCTTCATGGAGATAAATGTCAACTGGGTGAGACAAAACGCTGCTTTAATACAATTTAAAGGGCATTGTGCATTACACTATAAATGTCTTAAAGGTGCTAAATGTGAGACTGGGAGCATTTCTATTGTCTCTGCATCGCTCTCAACATGCTGCCAGGAAGTGCTCTGTGCTTTGAAGCAAATTTTACATAGTGGCCGAACGGTGGACTTACAACTTCCGTGTCCATCACGTGATTCCATTGGGTCCAAAAAGACTTCATCACACTGACTTACGTTGGGAAAGAGACGCCTATAACTCAGCAGATAATTTTTTTTTTTAGGTAAATCAACTTCCCAGTATGAACTCTTGAATAACCCTTATTTAAATCAGGTCCTAAAAGTTGTAAAATGCAAATTCAGAGTTATTTTCCTTCCTCCGTTCATGTGAATGAGACCCAGACCGCGTCTGGACCGAGGGCTGGGAGGCGGGGTTATAGGAAACGCTACAGCGCCTGCTCTATGGGCCCAATGAATGCGGAAGATAGCCGGATGCTGATGGTTACTTTATCACTTGGCAGTCAAGCACTCACATGCACTAAAAGCCCGCGTGGCTGGCCGGCTATGTCAACAAAGCACGAAGCTCTGATTACAACACACACAGAGGGAGAGCAACTTCATTCTCTGCTCAGGTAGACATTACTCCTCTATATCTTTACATAGCAAATAGTAATAGTTATAGTAGTATAATAGTTGTTTGATGCTATATTAATGCTCTGGATATTGTATAGAGCACCTTTAAGGTAAGAGTGAAAAGGAATAAGTATAAATAGACAAGTATAATTTATTTCAAACATCTGGCTGGCATACATCCATAAATACAGAACTATTAATGTATGATGTCCCCCCGTCAAAGCTCGACTCCACAGCGCTCTCATGTGGCCATAACCTTTATAGTAAAGGATCATTGTGTTACTGTGAGAATGTGTGTGGATATGTGAAGTGCGTGGGCTTGCACACTGACTCATGTGTCTACATGTGCCGTTATTGTTTGCATACTTCATGCTCGTGTGAATGCGTGCCCTTTCTGGTGTCAACACAAACTATTATGAATGACTTTCTGAATGTTCTTCACCTTTGTCACAATCTTTTTTCAATTCGCCTATTAATCTTTCTTTATTCTGTCCTTTTCTATTCATTCTCTGCTGCCTTTGATGGATTGAGTGGATTAAGTGGGTGCTATAAATAACGCTTTCTTTTTTAATTCACCTGGTCAGTGCAGGTGTTCTTGCCATTACAAACTGTACAACCACAGCAGGGTGTCCTCTGGCTGTTGACTCTGCTGCTTGATGGAAAGCTCAACGCTCTGTGTGCTGCGATCTAAAGTGATACTGAATATTGTTCAGGAGCCTCTGGTAGAAACATGACTTTGTGGAGTGGACCAACAGAGCAGAGTTACAGTATGTCAGCAGCACTAATGCACAGTCCAGGCCTAGGCTTGCTTGGTTTGTCAAAGCCAAATAATAAAAAAGGAATCCACTTTTTCCTGGATTGTATTTATCTTAAGTTGCAGGCCAGGTCATGACAGGGGTAATTTACTTCAGTTACTACTGCAGAGGCTATTGGCAGAGGCTGAATAAATAAACAGAAAATGATTGAGTATTTCTAAGATTTCACTTCTGCAGTTCTCTTTTTGCGCAATCCCATCTTGTGTCTTTTTGTGTGTGTGTTACACTGTGACAGCTGTTTTTAATGTTTCAATCTGTTGTGTGTTGCTAGCCTGCCCATCACGGAGCTATGGCGAGAGCTGTCGTCTGACCTGCGACTGTGGAGGAGCTCCTTGTGATACCGTAACTGGTCAGTGCATCTGTCCTGCTGGAAAGACTGGACACTCCTGTCACCAAGGTACATTTATTTGTCATGTTTTTATGTTCCATTGACTTTCTGTATTAGTTTTAGGACATTTTAGCCTAATTATGTTGTGGTAGACTAAAGAAAATGTGACGATGTGATTAAGATTAACCCGTTTGCACTCACTGACCTCAGTATTATCATTAACCCACTGAACCACCGGGATATTTGTGTTATTTGTTGCCTCTCTAAACCAAACCGATTACTATGCTTAGTAGCTTACTTGCCATTTAATATATTTCATAACCCAAGACATCCAGGCATAAGTGGCTTTACGACTTTACAGAGAAATAACTAACATAAGTGGCTTACTGCTCATTTAATCTGAAAGATACTTGGTGCTCCCCAGACTGCCCCGATGGATTCTGGGGGTTGAAGTGCCAGTCACCTTGTTCTAACTGTGAGAACAGAGGCTCCTGCAGCAAGCAGACTGGTGTGTGTGAATGCAAACCAGGCTTCACAGGGAACCTCTGCCAAAATGGTGAGTTTGAATCTAATCCAGATTCAAGAAATAAAACCACATTTAAATGTGATTTTGTTGCCTTTTTAGGATGACTAATAATTAGAATCTGTGTGTCTCAAATAAAGAAATACATTTAACAATAGTTCGATAATTGAACTGAAATTTAGTGTTTAAAGCAATCTATTTACTAAAGTTTCTTTTAAAACAAAGATTTTTTCTGTTCCTACCAAGGTTATAGTAGTTCTGAATTTTGAATTAGTTTTTATTTTATTTTTGTTTTGACCTTTTGATTTCATTTTAGTTTAGTTTCAGTTAGTTTTCAGAGTGCGTTTGCTAGTTTTAGTTTTAAGTTTCAGTTTTTCAGAAAGGTTTATTTTTTATTTTATTATTTATTTATTTTATTTATTATTTATTTTTATATATTTTTAATTAATTTATTATTTATTTTTTATATATTTTTTATTTTATTTATTTATTTTATTTATTATTTATTTTTTATATATTTTTTATTTTATTTATTATTTATTTCAGTTTGTTTTTCTTAGGGCCAGGTATAATGTCTCAGAAGTATGTAGCTACCTGTATATACAAAATACATGGTCGGAGAACTGTGTAGGAATGGCCATAATGTTTAATATTTAATCTTCTCACTACTTTAGTGAAGCGATTACGGCACAGCGCCATCTCCTGGAAGGTCAAGTCCATTCAATTTCTGTGGTTCAATGTCACAAGAGTTGACGGAAATTCATGCTGTTTCCTTTTTTTGGTTGTGATATATTATGGCTAAAAAACTGGAATGAATTTACATTCATTTTTATTTTGTATTCTTTTTTACCAAGGCAATATCATTTCAGTTTAATTTGAGTTTTTCTCAAAGGATATCGTTTTTTTTAGTTTCAGTTTACTAACAATATTTTTCACTGCTTATTTTCGTTTTAATTTCAGTTTCAGTTTAAGTTTACTATATTAACCCTGGTTCCTACTAACCATGTGTAATTTAAAAAGAGTGCATTACTAACGCATGATCCTATGAATGTTATGTTGTGTACAGAGTGTCCCCCAGGTTTCCATGGACCAGGCTGTTTAATGCGCTGTTCATGCCAACCTGATGCTGCTTGTGAGCCACAGACTGGACGCTGCGTCTGCCCTCCTGGCAAAACAGGTCATGACTGTGCAACATGTAAGAACTGTAATTATCCCTATAATAAAAATCATAATGAAACATTGAACATATCTCTCACTGCAACATCTGCTGACCTTCATAGCATGTGGAGCTGGTTACTGGGGCCAAGAGTGTCTCAGTAAATGCCAGTGCAAAGAGATCTCTCTGGCCTGTGACCCGGTCACCGGTCAGTGTGCGTGTGAAGCCGGATTCACCGGAGACCACTGTGAAAGGAGTAAGTTAACTTTCATCATTAAGATATATTTTAGTAAACACTGCCACCATGGGGTGACCGTCACTTATAACATCTTTTGAGCTCATTTACAATTCTGAAAGAAATTTCCTGGATGTTTTATTTTATCATAACGTGTTTTCTTTCAGTGATTTCTGTATATTTTCCAGGGACTTACATACATAGAGATTTGTGTAGCTTATATAGAGCATCTACAGTTCTGGGATGTACTTTAGTACAACTTGACATGAACACAAGACAGTATTTCCTGTGAGACTATTTTTTTAGCTGGCTATATTAACGTTAAACGCTTCAGATTTAGGATATTGCTTTGCTAAATCATTATTGATCTGCCTCTCTCATATGTTCATGGTTAGAGTGTGGGAATGGCCGTTATGGGCGGGGGTGTGCCCAGCAGTGCCAGTGTCAGAGTGGAGCCCTCTGCGACCATGTGAGTGGAGCCTGCACCTGTTCACCTGGATACGCTGGCACTTACTGCGAAAAAAGTAAGAGTTATTTTGTTTCCGATTAGTGACTGTACTATTCCTGATGTTATCGTTTGTGACTAAAGTGAAGCTTTACAAATTTGTCGGTTATGTTTGGAGTCATTTCAAGGGGAGACACTACAGGTGAATAGGGTAAAAAAAATTACTAATAGATATTGCCATGAAACTTCCCCAGTTGATTACTTACATTAAGTAGAGAGTAACATGTGGGCAAATATGCTTGTTTTATGCAAATGTATGTATATATTTATTATTGGAAATCAATTAACAACACAAAACAGTGACAGATATTGTCCAAAAACCCTCCCAGGTACTGCATTTCGCATAAAAACATATGCTCAAATCATAACATGGCAAACTGCAGCCCAACAGGCAACAACAGCTGTCAGTGTGTCAGTGTGCTGACTTGACTATGACTTGCCTCAAACTGCATGTGATTATCATAAAGTGGGCATGTCTGTAAAGAGGAGACTCGTGGGTACCCATAGAACCCATTTTCATTCACATATCTTGACGTCAGAGGTCAAGGGAAAATGGCCATGCCAGTTTTTCCTCGCCAAAATTTAGCGCATGTTTTATTTAACCTTTTTCGCGCCGAGCTAGTAGGACATGGTCAGTACTAATGTAATCCTTAGGTTTTCATATGACGCCAGTATCTTCACTCTCGCTTTAAAACTGAGACTACAACCTAAAAATCTCAAGTTGCGTTAATGCGTTATCATCGCATTAACTTTGACAGCCCTAACATTAAGGCAATTCTTTTTTTGTATTACAAGTTTTCTGAAAATATATGTTTATATATGCAAATGAGGCATTATCTTATCAGATATGTGCTAATTTGCATACATTTCCAGAACAGAAATCTGAACATTGGATAAAGCCAGGTTCAAAATTCTTTTGTAAGAGATTTCTGGCTTAGAGTATGAGAAAAACCTCATTTTGAGAAAACAGCTTTTAAAGATATGAATCGAAAAATTCCATACATTTTGCAAGACGCTACAGATGAATAGAGTAAAAATGGAACTAATCGATATCACCATGAAACGTTCCCAGTTCAGAAGTTTTCTGAAATTGTAAGTATAAAATGATGCATTATCTAATGGTTACATTTGGTGAATCTATGAGAAATCTACAGACACAAATAGACAAAGTAAATAATCACCTAAATGTGTACTTTGGATGTTTTCTTTCCACTACTCTGAAAGAAGACATGTTATGGAAGCAAAATCTCAAAATTGACTAGTGCAAGAAAAACAATGTTTTTGCCTGGGGGTTAATCGATCTTTTACGTCACAAACATAAATGGTTGAGGCTTGAAAGATTGATTTAAGGTCCACTTGACACTTTTTATTTAATTCATAGGAACAAAATGGTTATTATTGATGTACTTGAGGGTATTTTTTGAAAGGCCTGTGCACCTTTGACTAAAATGCGGCATTTTGGTTCCCTTCCACAAGCATAATCAGAATCAGATTTATTTGTGTGCACATACAGGGAATACAGGACTCTGTTTTATAGCATCTCTCTCAATGTACTACACAGAAATAGAAATAACAGCTAGGGAGAAGGGCAACAAAGCTGAACAATAAAGGAAAAGCATAGAGAGGACGGTTATGTACACAAGTACTGAAAAAATAGGTGTATATATAAATATATAAAAACATCAATGACCAACAATAAAATAAGAAATAAAATGTCTATATGCAAGTCAAGTGTAAACAATACAAATAGTGCAAAGAAATAAATACTGAATGGATATACATGGACTGGATTATTATGTAAAGATGACTATATACTGTACGTACAGCATGTAGGATTTATATTGACATAGACAGATGATGTGATAAAACCATAGGAAAATACAGTGTTGCTTATTTTCTTTCTTAAAACGAAGGACTCTCCGTTGCAGGTGACATTACCAATCTTAATACACCAGAGGGCGCTGCAGGACATTCTTCTGAGTACTTTTATGTCTTCCCCAGTTTGAGTGAATCATCACACAGATTTAATGAATCATCAGATTGTCCATGTAATGTCAGAAGCAAAGCCATTTTAAAACCACACAAATCCCAGGATTTGAATTCGTCATTCTGGGGGTAGATGGACTGTATTCACAGGCTCCTTTCACAGCATCCTGCCACAGCAAACCCTTCATATAACTACTATTCTTCTCATCATATTTTTACTAAAAACTGCAAGACATACCAACAGTCCAAGAGTCTTAACAATGTAATAGATTTGTTCTTGATTATAGTCTTTTGACTTGAAGTGGCCTCATGTTATTACAAAGCGGAAGATTTAGTGTAAGCGTACTACCAGGCCCAGAAATTCATACCACCTCCGTAGCACGCGGGGCATCGTAAATCATGGCCGTGTCACACTAGAACGGAGCTTCACATCCCTAGTCATAACAGTCTAATGGCCTCAGACGCAGACGTCACTCTGATTGGACGTCGCATGTGGAAATAGGGCTATCGGTCTGACCAGAATCTGTTTTCTGAAGGCCTTTTCTCCTCAAACAGAGGTGTCCAGTTTCTCAGTCTTCTGCTGGGCCTCTTCCTTCAGGAGAAGTCAGGAAGAGGCCTGTGCTGTGAGAAGGACCAGATCTCTCTCAGTTCATCTGTTCCACAGAATTAAAACGGAAAGAGGTGACTTTCCTTTTCAGTGTTTGATTCTAGGTGGGCGATTTTCGTAATGTTATTCAACAGCAAGACTCAGAGGGCTTGTTACTATGGCAAAATGCATAGTTTCATTGAGCATTCTTGTGGTTGATGCTAAACATTTCAGTCGAGTTTTGTCGGAGGAAACAAGCTATTGTGCTGACATGGGTCCTGCACACCAGACCACTTCTTCAATTAACGTGGATTGTGCTGCGTTTTCTGCTCTGCAGCTTTGATGTCTACATCAAAATAGTTAATTCGGTCGCAGTAAAAAGGAACTCTGGCATTGAACATCCGCGTTATTGTCTCAGGAAAAGGGGTTGTTTTGTTGTTGTTGACCTCTTTCAGTGTATAGACCCTGAATGGCACCAGGAAGTTCTATTCTACGTTCCCTCTATCCGCTCTATTTCTGTGGTCTGCTCTCCCCGGCTGTGTGGTCCCTGGACCTGCTTTATGGGCTGACAGCAGTGGCTCTTACACAACCAGGGATCTGGAAATAATCCGCCCTGTCTTAAAGAGCTCATTTAGTCTGGAGATGGAGTCTTTCAGCGATGGCACATTGTGTGTGGACCGAATCCTCTGGGCCTACCCATAAACAAAGACTCAAAGGGAAGAGTCCTCACTTACAAACACTTGCAGACACTGTCCTAATATCAGATGACAGATTGCTGCTCTGTGGTTAATATGGAAACCAGTCGCCCCCTGCTGGCATAAACAAATAATAAACTTTGCCATTCGGAGGTGTCGGTATATCCCCTGAAGATTTACTGTAGAGTTTGTGTGCTGCAGTAAACTTTGTGTGCTGCATTTGAAAAGGAAGGAAAGAGTTTTAACATGTTGAGGTGATTACTGCGGCTGGCATAAAGGCATCATTAAAAGGGAACATCCATCATCTGAGATGTATATTTTTGAACATCACAGATGTGTTGAGCCTCTGTGTCATCACCAAATAAATGATGTCTCATAGAAACATTCCTGCAACATTTGCCCGCAGGACAGAAAGATGTTACCATGGTGTCAGCAATTGCTATCATAATAATAAACAACAGACAATAAACGAGTTTGCTACAGTACTACCACAGACCTAATGTACAGCTGGGCTAAAATGACAGCATCCTCAGTGGGCTGGCTTTAATAACATCACAGCCTAACCACTACAGAGGCAGGCGAAGACGTCATGCTGTCAGCGTGGGAACACAGCGATGGCCATGCCAGAAAACTGCTGAGCAGGAAGGATACTTTTCCCAATTTGAGGCCTTTAGGGAGAAAAAGGAGGAGTGGACAGCATCATCAATTGGAGCAGGAGTAGGAGGGTATGATGCATAAACCGTAGGGAAACACCCCGCGTACTGTGGCATTTAGAAGACATAAAAACCACCAAGTTGCACATTTCTGTTGCACTCCCCAATTTGTGGCTTCCTTTGGTAACATGGTCCACTGCTTTCCTTATAGATAGAAGAGGTAGTATATAAATGAAATGAAAAACTGCTGGCTGCTGAGATAATTGGGACAGACTGGACCCAAACCCTCACCAGATTTTCTCACATATTACTGCGACAGAAAACAGAAGAGAGAAATGTCCGCAACGACTGTCGATCACTCAAAATGTGGCAGCGCAAAGAGCAGCGTCCCCCTGCAAATAAAAACCAGAATGGAAGAGCTTTTTGTATTGAAAAATACAACTATTATGCTTGAGTTGGGATGTGATCTCTCTTCAGTGACAAATTGAGCGATCAAAAATAGGCGGTGAATAAACACAGTCATTCTTTCCTGGACTGGTGAAGTCATGCTTACAGACAATATTTACATCCCGGTAGTGGAAAGGCTCATTCATCCCGCTGCCTCTGGCTAGCTTCTTGTCGATGGGAGGCACTATGTTTACCAAACTCTCTGAGTGTCAATTGACTCTACACACACTTAAACAAGCTCTCTGGCTCTCCTTGAGAATGGGAAACAGACTCTCCAGACACTGGCATGTCCTCGCATCAGCAGTGATACTGCAGGTATGTAGGGGGGGTACAGTAACCTGGCTTTGTTTTGCCGTGTATTGGTGGGGCCTGTTGACTCAGCAGGTGCTCTAATTACCAGCTCTCTGTGCCCCCTCTACCTCTGAAATGGAACGGCCTCTGAGCCGCCGTCGACTTTGATGTGGCCCAGATCCACCGCACATGTGGGACATGAGCTCACTTAACGAACGCAGACGCTCTGCAAATGAACAGCCGCAGCGTGGTACTGCAATTTGATATTGGTATTTTCAGTAGGTGGTAAGACAGAGAGGGAAAGTAGGCGGAGAAGAGAGCGAGAGATGGGGAAGGGAAGAGAGAGAACTAAAAAAAAGTAAAAAGAAAAGTTGGCATCTAAGTCTTTTCCTCTCCTCTTCTGTGAAGCTGCCAGTTCTAACCAGTCGGATGTTTTATCTTGGCCCACAGTGTGCCCGGACGGCTTTTACGGTCTTGACTGTGGCCAGATGTGCGAGTGCAGGAACGGTGCCCGCTGCCACCACATCACAGGAGCCTGCCTATGCACCGCCGGCTGGGCAGGACCACACTGCATTCTGGGTAATGGAAGCCACATCATTAAAACGGGGTGTGAGGGAGGCCCTCACTGCAGCCCATCACGACATCCCCTCCTTAAACACAACTACGATGTGTTTGTGAACAATTATCTCTATAATGAGACATTGCCAATGACTTTTTTTAGGGATGGGTAAAGGGCGGAGAAAGGAGGGACTAGAGTGCCCTCTGGCACACAGGGTTTATTTGAGGTCTATTCTGGATAAATGCACCCACGTGTTTATAGCGATCAACATTAGGAAAGAGAGAACACAACTCGGAAGACTCTTTAGTAGCTAACCAATCAGTGTTCTCATGCTAAGGTTTCATGCCGTTGTTTTAATGAATCCAATGAAATGCCCACTAAAGTTCTTAGTCTGTCATTCTGCAGTCCTATTCAAGACTTTCCTCTTCCCACAGCCATTTTGTGGTACTAACTACTACAGCCAGAGTCAGCAGAAAGCCACTAGCATGACTTAATGACGCATCTCTGTCATTAGTGCATTTTCCTCTTTCTTAGACTCCAAATCTCCATCTTGGATGTTGATCATTAAAGGACCAGTGTGTAACATTTATTCTATTAGCAGAAATGGAATATAATAATAATAATAACTATGCTTTCATTAGTGTATAATCACCTGAAACTATGAACTGGTGTGTTTTCGTTAGCTTAGAATGAGCCCTTCATATATTCACAGAGTCCACCTTGATGCTCCGCAATATTTCTACAGTAGCCCAGAACGGATAAACCAACACTACCTCTAGAGAGAGCCTTTAGCGTTTTTACGTTACCTGAAGGCCATGGTAGTAATAGGAGCCGCAGAGTGCCAAACCTTGGTACCGCCAGCCGCCATCTGACTTCCAATGCTCCTAAAGTAGTGTTATTATGGTGAGGATGGCCTCTAAGTGAGGTGAATGGCGTTACCACGATTTTGCACTTGGCGGCTGACGTTACCGCAGTCTTGGAAAGGGAGGAGTGAGCGGAGGGGTACTTAGTTGGTTGCAATCTGCAACCACACAACTAGATGCCACCAAATCCTACACACTGTACCTTTAAGGAGAAGTTTACAGCATGTTGTGCTGAAAATGTCTCAAAATGTCTTTAAGCTCTTTAGTCTCATGCATTTGCTGCAAATATAGCTGCATTTTAAATCAACACTGAATGTGTTCTGTGTGCGGTTTGTGTGGATAGAGTGCCCAGAGGGTCATTTTGGGGAGCAGTGCAGTCAGACCTGTGAGTGTCAGAACGGAGCCAGGTGTGACCACGTCACCGGGCGATGCAGCTGTGCAGCCGGGTGGACTGGAGTCAGCTGCCAACTGCGTGAGTAGCTCATCACTCAAGTGGCTAATCACTCAGCATGAAAAACCATGTCAAAGGTTTTGCTGCTGTTTCTTATAAAGGGCAATACCAGTGGGTTTTGCATGTTTTAGCTCATGTACTATAAATTACTTATACATCACAGCTTATGTGTTTTGGAAAGTTGAATGTATTGTGTTTGCTGTTTTAGGCATCAAGTGGTTTCCATTCATTTTCATGCAATATGAAAATCAATTAGTAGACTCTTAAAACTCAATTGACAAAGTTGTTGCAGACTTGATGATACGGTTTACACAACTTGAGCAAGTTTTAAAGTTAGAAATACCCTCCTGGTTTCTTGCGTAGGTATAAACATATGCACATAAAAATGGCAAAAAACGCACCCCTCAGGAGTCAAGATATTGATGATAATTGCAGATACAGGTCTACTTATATACATATGTGAAATGGACAGTGTGTGAGCTGCTCCCTTTTAACTGTCAATATCTAGCTGCCTTGTGTGCAAACCCATTCCCTAACACATAATGATAAGTGATTATCCTAATAGACCATTGGGTGCTGAGCAGTAACCAGTCCTCTCGACCTCTCTGGTCCCACTGCTTTCCTGAAATCCAAAACATTTCGAGCTGAATGAGGCTCCACGGTCACATCAGGGATTAATAGTCTCAAACAGCAGAAAGTCCTCACACAGCTCACTGAAGGTAGAAGTTCCTCAGTGAACGTAGCAATCACCGCTGTTAGCATTTAGCATGCCAGCCACACCAAGCCTGCCCCTACTGTTCAGGTCACGAACATCGTGTGTGTGTCACTTGCAGTAAATCAGTCAATAATTAAGATAGATGCAACATATAATATTAGTATTTTTATTACTACTAAACTTTTCTGTACTTGTCTGCATTATTTTCTTCAATGTAAAACCCATTCATGTCATTAAATCTCTATACCGTACTGTGTTATGTGTGTGTGAGTTCAGCCTGTCCTGCAGGACAATATGGAGAACACTGTTCTGGTCAGTGTCTGTGTCGAAACGGAGGCTCTTGCGATGGCAAGACTGGCCAGTGCTCCTGCCCGCCCGGCTGGACTGGAGCTGCCTGTGAGTTAGGTGAGTCCTACAGCACTACGTATTACTTTTAGTTAAACTATTTAAACCCTTTTCTTGAATGCAACTTCCATCTGAGGTTTCCTCTTTCCCTGTCTCCTAGAGTGTGAGGAAGGACGTTATGGGGAGAACTGCAGCCAGGCCTGCAGCTGTACGAATGGAGGGAGATGTGACAGTGTGACAGGAAGATGTGCGTGTCTGCCTGGTTGGATAGGAGAGCTCTGTCAGACAGGTGACTTCACATCAGCACCGTTGCATTAAAGCACATTAGTTCTTCTTTGTTAGTTTTTGATTGCCATAGTACACACAGTATTATCTGTTTTTCACCTGTCCCATTGAGATGTATAACCAACCTGCCATCCTGCAGTTTCCATCTGTGCTGCAATTGCTAACATTTCTGTGTAGCAGCAGCAAAAAGTGAAGGTTTACTTATTCCTGGAATCATAAAACTTTCTGTATCAAAACAATTTATGCAATTAGTCATGGGTAAATAAGCATAAAAGTGAAGATTTCACAAAGTGTTGTTCTCAGACTCTAATGGTGTATGCTTAACGCGAAGGTTTGTGTGTTTTGTCTGAAGCCTGTTCTAAGGGATTCTTTGGAGAAGGCTGCGAGCAGAGGTGCGACTGTGTCCATAGTTCGAGTTGCCACCATGTGACAGGCCGCTGTGAGTGCGAGCCAGGCTGGAGGGGAGCCAGGTGCGACAAACGTAAGTGTGTATAGGACAGAGGAAATTGCACCGGAATGAAAGTGGCAATTGAAGAGAAGTGCTGAACGTGAGAGTAAAACTGACTGATGTGTACCTGCATGTGTATGCCGACTCCCAGCCTGCCTTCCGGGGTCCTACGGTGCTTCCTGCGCACAACGGTGTCAGTGCCAGGCTGGGGCGTCGTGTCACCACGAGACGGGGAGTTGTGGGTGCCCAGCTGGACTTGCGGGACCTGGCTGCGAGAAACGTAAGAATGAAAAGACAATCTATCTTATATACATCTTTATTTTGATTTGCGCAATTGTAAAACTCAATTCTTCACATCTTTGTAAATGTAGCATCTCACAATTATCCCTAATGTACAACTGTTATTGAGAAAGCCTTGGCACATGGCTAATATCACTGTCATGCATTTAAAACCATTTGGCTGACATGTGTGCCTTGTTGATAGAAACACTGTCACCATGAAACACACCACTCCCATCAGGAAGGAAAGGCATCATGGGAGTGAAGTGATCACCAAGAATCATTCCGTTAATACTGATTAAAATTTCTTTCTTTCCCCGAGTCCTCCTGGGAAAGATTACCATTTATTCCATTCCAGGAAATGCACTCTACACCGGCACTAAACCCTCACTGTCACAGGACTTTATGCTAATGTTTCATTATTTAGACCATACCATTTAGGACTGTATACGAGCAGCTTCCCTACTCACCACTCCATCTACCTCCCCCCCTCGCCACCTCAGCTCCCTTCCTCTCCTCACACACTCCCCAGACATCTGATAAATGTTACACACCAGTTGCCAAGTAAAACAGAAGGCATTGTTTTTGTCTCCTCGGCGGCGGATAAGGGCCTTTGGAAGGCAGACATGCATAATGACAGCGCCGTAATTGCCTCTTTAGTCTGGAGTCCTTTCTTATCTGTCCCCCACGCTGCCTGCTGCTGCCTGACTGAGTAGCCGAGTATTGCGGTCTCACCCAAAAACATGTTCGGTTCACAGATTCATCTTGTTGGCTATGACTGATTGTCTGTGGACTCCATTCATTATTGTGATGAGCGTATAAGTATGTATGCAGAAAGGGTGTGTGAAAGAATGTCCCTCTGCGTCCATTGGGGTTTGGACACCAGGGAAAGTTGTTGGGAGTTTTGTTTTTTGTTGCCAGTCAATACTGAATGTCACAGTGTGTTCACAGATTCATCTGAGGAAGGAAAGCAAAACAGCGAATTGTCTTTGTTCTCACAAACTGCTGTAATTGTTATCTATATTTGTTTTTCCAAGAAAAAAGCCACAAATCAAGTACGCTTAGGGCTCCCAAA
This sequence comes from Sebastiscus albofasciatus, assembly GCA_916701655.1. Taxonomy (NCBI): domain Eukaryota; kingdom Metazoa; phylum Chordata; class Actinopteri; order Perciformes; family Sebastidae; genus Sebastiscus; species Sebastiscus albofasciatus. The sequence continues at coordinate 18,074 of CAKAOI010053002.1, read as the reverse complement.
TGGTTGGCAGTGACCCTGGCGCACTGCTCGAAATTGCCAGCAAGCGCTGCGCTCAAAGTTAAAATGATTTCAACTTTGACCTTGCTTCTGGCCTTTCAAAGTGCAACCAATGAGACGTATGACGTATAACTGCGCTGCGATTTCCCTCTGCAAGTGTCTGCCCTATGCTCTGCACCCTACCTCGCAGTGAGCGAAGTGCAAAATCACCTGAAGGCAGCTTTAGCTGGCCAGCTAACATGTGGAACTGTTAGCAAAACTAAGTAGCTTAGCTAGCATAAGAGAGTAATATTTGCAAGTCTAATAATTTGATAATTAAAAAAAACAAACTAATAATATTGGCGAGTAATTCAAATAATTATTTTGCGCAAAATATTGAAGATAGTATACAGTGACTAAGAATTTCTTTGGTCGAGGATAGCCCTAGAATTTACCACAGTGATAGTCAGTCATAGCAAAGGTTCTGAATACTTATGTCAATGTGATATTTCAGTTTTAATAAATTTGCAAACATTTCTAAAATCCTGTTTTTGCTTTGTCAATACCTCCACCAAGGCCGAAGGCAGCGATGTACATCAAACCTGCCTTGGCGGAGGTCTGCGCTCTCCGAGTGCACTTCTAGTTATGGGATATTGAGTGTAGATTGATGAAGGAAAAAAATATTTTAACCATTTTAGCATAAGCCTGCAACATAAAATGTGAAAAAAGTGACGGGGACTGAATACTTTCAGAATGCACTGTATTTGTATCAAAAAGCATTGATTCTCATAAAGGTCATTTTGACCCACTTATTGAACTGTGTATTTTCAAATGACCTATGCATCTAAGGATTAAGGACAATTTTAAATTTCTAAATTAAATTTGAACAAATAGTCCCACTGTTGTGTATATGTGATGTGTATTTCTGGATGTATCATCGTAGCCTGTCCTCCTGGGATGTTCGGCCAAAACTGCAGCCAGCTGTGCCGATGTTCAGGGGATCAGGAGCAGTGCCATCCTGTGACAGGGAAATGTAGCTGCTTACCTGGTTACTACGGGGCACGCTGCGAGCTACGTAAGTTCACTAATCATTTTCTGTCAATGTGGAATAATATGAGGCATGCACTAATATGCCTTTAGTTAAGCAGGCAGTGGGGTGGGAGAAATGTCATAGCAGGTACAGATCTGACCCAAAATGTACATTTCCATTGAAGTCAAAGTCAATTAATGATTAATTGTAAAATGTTCATATTTTTACATATAATGTCTTTCTAACCTTTTACTCTAACAAGTAAAATAACCTAAAATCTCAGTCAATCAACATCACAACAATGACCGTGTCCCCCATTTTTTTTCACTCTCATCACTATGTTTTGTCTCCAGGATGTCGAGCAGGGACTTTTGGGCCAAACTGCAAGTCCAGATGCAGCTGCATCAATGGTGGTCGCTGTGATTTCAGGATTGGGACTTGCTACTGTCCCCCTGGCTTCATTGGAGCTGACTGCAGCTCAAGTGAGTCAAGAAACCTTGCACCTGTTTGTACTTCAGAATGAAAAAGAGTTTTTCTGCACCCTTTTATTATCATTATTGGGAGTTGAATGAAGACTTGTTTATTCCCGCAGGCTGTCCGAGTGGGTACTTTGGGAAGGACTGTGCTAAGCTGTGCTCCTGTGGGGAAGGAGGCCAGTGCCACTCAGCAACTGGGAGGTGCATCTGTGCCCCTGGTAGGATGGGACAGTCCTGCAATCAAGGTAACATTGTCTTTGCTTGTTTATTTTGATTAGCTATGACACACCAGTCCCTGTTGTTTATGATATCACTCAACATTTTAAAGTTTACTTGGTGCATGTTATGGGAGTGTGAATGATTTGATAAAAATCTAATACATATGCAATATATTTGCAGTAGGTAAGATGTGCAGTAGTGATACTTAGTAAAGATTAGAGGTGTAAATCACATGTTTCGTGATATGATATACGGATTCTTTGGACAGCTGTACAATATTTGTTGATGTCACAAAGTCCGCCATGATACGATTTCGATTTGATTCAATTCAAGGGCCTACGATCAATATGAGACGATATCATATGCCCATTTAACACAATCAGTTACATTTATATCAACTCGCAAAATATGATTTGACAATTTTATCACTGGGCTCTGTAGGAAGGAGGTGTGCTCGGTTGGAAATGGTGATACAGGCGTACCATGGAAATTTCAAAATAAAAGTGCATCTTAAAGATGACGATATTTATCAACGTCTTCACTTTGCATCATTAATATTGGATCGTTGATCGATGATCGATGTATCGTTACACCCTTTGTAAAGATGGGTATTAGCAAATGAGTCAAAAAGTAAAACAAAAACACGATTAACAACAAATGCAAAGTATTCACGATGGTATTATGGATTTTACGACTGTTTAACACTGAAATTGTTTTGAGGCAATAAAAAAAATCGCTATCCACTAAATTACAAGAGGCAAAACTTTGAGTAAAACATATCACAGATATCAAACATGGTTGTATCTTTTATCTCTCCCTTGAGTACACAAAGAGTCACCACTGAGATTGACATGCATCAGTGGGAACTACTGGCCCTAATGAGTTCTTCTGAAATAGGAGGCCTAACTGGAAAGTGAGAAACAACCACTGAAATAAGGGCTAATTTTTCAACATTTTCCCTGTATATTTAAGTAACAAATTCTCCATTTCCTCTGTGTGAGGCCTCTGATGATCACAGGGCTGTTTTTTCTCGGGAAACAGAGGCAGAGTTAGGCTTTCTTAATCGCTCCCTTTATCAGCAATTCAGCTGGATTGCGAGCGGGGATTTCCATCACTGCCTGCGCTAAATGCTCTCCTCTTTAGCCTCCTGCATGTTCTTGGACATACCACCTCTTAAGTTCCTCTTGTTGAATGTTTACAGAAACCTATAAGTAGCTCGTTCTCCGTGTTCCGTGTCGCTGGATTTGGCAAGGAAGCAAATAAATAAACAGGAAAATCAAAGACAGCTTGCTTATTGTTTTCCCAATCTAAATTACCCAGAGAAACATGATTATTCTTTTATATCAGTGCCAAATTAGGCTACTTTGCCATCTCTTTAATGAACTGTTGCTTAAATAAACATGAATGTGGTTAGTGCAATCTCGTATATGTGTGCGTGTGTGTGTGTGTGTGTGAAAGACACAGACTAGTGTGTTGTCTGTGTGTTAGACCCGTTGGTGTGATAGCGGTGTACATATGGACCTGTAGGTCTTGTCTTGTCCTGATATTCTCTATATGTTTCTTTAGCGTGTCCTAGGGGACGCTACGGCCTGCAGTGCAGAAACACATGCAGCTGTCAGAACAGGGGTCTGTGTGACCCCGTCGACGGGTCTTGCAAGTGTGGACTAGGCTGGACCGGACCCGGCTGTGACACTGGTACAACTTAACAGGCAATAGACACAACAGAAAATAATCTGACCTGAACAGAACTGTAATTTGTTCATGGGAGATTGAAAACTTAAAAGACAACAAAACTCACAGAAAACACTTCAGTGACTACGTTTACAGCCAGCTCTATGCGTTGTACACAAACCAACTAGCCGACAGTTTGCAGAGATGCATGCCCAGAAGAAAAGCCCACATTTCGGGTTGGAAGGAGAAACACACCTACTTTTAAACATTTTTAAAGACTTGGATATCAACATGTTTTTGGATATGCGCAAATATCGCAACGCCGACCCTTTAAAGAAGGTGGTTGAAGGAATGAATGTGGCCGTCACCAGTTACGTTAATCGGAGTATCCACGGCTGCATGTAAACAGGAATATTAGTGGATATTAATTTTCATTAGCCATATAAACAGCTTAGCAGGAATATCATCTTTTTGATAATAAGGGTAAAAAACTGAATATTTTGTGCATGTAAACTTCAATGATCCACTTAGATTTTTACTCTTACTTAAACCCCCTCCCATTGTTCTTCTCTTTTATGTTATTTCTATAATCTAATTTTTTTTTCATAGCTGGTAATAATAGGCAATCAGCCAATATGACTCTCTGTTACTCTCTCGTTTGTGTTATTGATCACATGTCAGCTTTATTAAAAGTTTCAATTTACGGACTATATTCACAATATATTATTATAGAATTTCTGCTGAATCATGTTTATTGTAATCACATTTGCTTCATAAATATACAGCTAAGTTTTAATTGAAAATATTTAACTTAGGTTGTGTGTGTGTGTGTGTGTGTGCAGCCTGTTCACAGGGAAGATATGGGCTTGATTGCGCACAAGACTGTCCATGCATCAACAATGGGACCTGCGACCGTTTTACTGGCACCTGCAGCTGTACTGCTGGATACTATGGCCACGCCTGTCAACACAGTATGCAAACACTCACCTGTAATACAAAAAGAAACTTGGTGATAAGGTTACCAGTGACACTTCTGTAAAAGTTGTCCAAGTGAAATGTGTGTCTGTGACTTGAATAATACAACACGACTACATGACCATTTTTAACCTAAGTTCACTGTCTTGTCTCTCTCTCAGGATGCCCATCTGGGTTCTTTGGAGTGAACTGTGCTCGTATGTGTGACTGTAAAGTGGGGCTGACATGTGACCATGTGACAGGCCAATGTGTGTGTCTACCAGGCTACTATGGACCACAATGCCAAAGACGTGAGTATATATGACTATTACATTTGGGTATCTGGAGTGCCTACAAACTGTGAAATAAGACGACCCAGTCATTTTTTGTGGGCTGCCTAGATAAGAAAACAGGTGATTCAACAAGCCATTCATTTGGCTCCCCTTCCTATATGACATGCAGGCTCATTAGAATAAACCGCCCACAGTGGCAAACTACTTTTGCAAAGGTGCACCTTATTTTTCTCACAGGCCAATCAGAGCAGACTGGGCTTTTTCGGGAGGAGGGCTTAAAGAGACAGGAGCTAAAAGTTGTGTTCTTCAAAAAAAGACCAACCTCAACACCGGATCCAGACATCACAGTCTTGGGAAAAAAAATACAGATTGTGTCTGAGTTTAAATACCTTGGCATCACTGTTGACTCAAATCTATCTCTCACGTCACACGTAAAAAACAAAGAAATGTTAAGATTCATTCTAGCCAATTTCAAATTCACAAGAAACTGCATGAATGTCACTAATGCAGCCAAAACATTCACAAACACAATGATCCTCCCACACATCACATACTGTCTGACAAGTTGGGGACACGCCAATAAAACCAAGCTAAAGCCGACAGAACCCCTGTACAAACAAACAAACAATAAAAACTCTTGACAAGAAGCCACAACCATCATTGGAATATTGTGAAAAAGCACAACCTGCTAAGCTGAGAAAACATTGTTAAATACAGTAGACTATGTCTCATTTTCAAAGTATTACACAATATGGCTCCTCCACCACTCCGCACTTACATCACATTAAAAACCAGGCCAAACGACTGGTGCAACAACTAGAGGAGATTGTTTTACTCCCGGAAGACAAAGTAGCTTTGGCTAATCTGCTTTTTCTGTCAGAGCCTAACAGGATTGGAACATTTTACCACAACACATAAGAAACTGTTCCAACTACCAGTCCTTCCTTTATCCTTCTCCACAACATTAAGAGCCGGTTTACTAGAAATCAAACGTATATGAACACCAGAACAATCAGGTGTCTGTCGTCTTACTTGTCATTATTAGGATTATGGTGACAGATGCAAATTAGCCCATCTGACTAACTCATATTTTCATAAATGTCATTAATATGCACCGTCCCTGTCAAATAAAGTAATAAACTAAAAAGAATGGAGCGTTTCAGACAGAGAACATTAAAGCATGTAAATATGTTCTAGTAGAAACCCAAAATACATTTATGAACCTGAAAATGAGCATGATATGTCCCCTTTAACTTTTTCAGTGGGCTGCCAGAATGGCAAGAAGTGTCAAAAATCATGATATATAATGTAAAGTTACAGTCCCCTTTTAAGAGAATAGATATCTTATCTTTCAAGTACTTTGTAGGCTTTTGAGATACTTACAGTTAAGTCCAGAACCACGAAGACAAAAACACTATTCAGCACACATTCTCACAAGTTTGTGCGCATTAATAAACAGCCACCTGGATGCCCAGCTGCAATAAGACATGTGCAGATATGAGCATACATGAATAAGAGATCCCCCCCCCCGAAAAATGAGTGTGTTCTGGCAGGCAGACAGACAGGCTAGTAGGTAGGTGGGCAGGCAGGCAGCCTGGTTATTTGATGAGAGACAGGTGTTTCCCGACTGCTTAATGCATTCCTGTTACATCCTTGTGCCCTCCTGCCTGCTCGCGGGGCTCTCCGCCGCAGTGTGAGCGCCTAAATGGCCACTTCAGTCCCAGCAGGAGATACTATGACTGAGCATTGCAGAGCAGCTGTAAGGCAGCCACAGGCTCCAGAGACAGAGCCGGCTCTTATCTCTGAGTGTGTGTGTGTGTCTGCGTGAGCACTACATGCACTTGTGCATGTGAGTGGATCTGTTTTCTTAACTACATGCACTTGTGTGTCTGTTTGGTTTCTAAAGGTCTAAATTTAACTTTGCCAACGTCGTTTAGTTTGTTAATTTATCCTTTATGTGACTAGAAGATCAACACAATGCTAGTTGCTTATATTACAGTTAACTCTTATATGTTGTATGTGCACAGGAATTAAGATTAACTGTCAAAACACAAAAGTAGATTTTAGTGCAGGGCCCTTTTCCTATCTAAAATAGTAAGTTCACCAATGAGCCAGAAGTCTATCCTTCTCATAGTATGTAGGAAAGAGGGCTATATAATTAATGAAGACAGTGAAAGTGTTCATAACTACAGTAATGCAAACATACATTTGTTTTCAGCGTGTGAATCTGGCAGGTTTGGATTGAGCTGTGGACAGTCGTGTGACTGTGCTGGCGAGGCCCCATGTGACCCATCGACCGGACGGTGCCTCTGTCCCCCAGGAAGGACAGGACAGAGATGTGAAAAAGGTAGATGTCAGCCTTGAAGGAACCACACTTTTATGACTAGCACTACTAACAGAAATGAAAAATAGATGTTCAAATTTATTGAGCAGAAATTCAGAAAACAGCCCTCTATCCACGTGTTTGTGTTATAGAGATGAAACGGCATGAACATTTCATATCACGATTATCAGTATTAACATGATATTGTTTAAATGTGCTGAAAATGTTTAGAGCATACGGATATACACAGTTACGTTATTATTATTATCATTATTATTAGTAGTAGTAGTTGTCTCACACACACATACTATCTTCTGTGTTGCACTTCAGTAACTGCAATCAGCCCAACAACTGACATAAATACAGAGGAGTCTTGTATAGGAGTCAACCCATGTTGCAGAATAGCTGGTCCACCTTAAAGGGATAGTTTGGGTATTTTGAAGTGGGGTTGTATGTCTTACCCATAGTCAGGGTATTACCTACAGTAGATAACGGTTGGCACGTGACCAGCTTGGAGAAGCAGACAGGAGATACCGCATGGATACTAATCGTTTGAGGATTTCACCGTGGTTTATCGTGAAACCGGTAACCGTCCCTAGTGTATCAGGCACACTCTTTCCTTTTTCTAAAACTCTCCCTTACTTCCACTCTGTCTTTTCTGTCTCAGACTGTGGTGGAGACCGTTACGGCCCAGACTGCTCCCTGCCGTGTCAGTGCTCCCAGAGGGCCCGCTGTGATGGGCTGAGTGGCCGATGCCTGTGTCCGCACACCTGGTTGGGCCCCACCTGTAGTGAAGGTAAACCTAAGCTCCCATTGCCAAACATACACACACACACACACACACACACACACATGACTTGAGTTGTCAAGCTAAAGCAAAACGGACACACACAAACCAACACACACACACACACACACACACAAGGTCACAGGCTGTAAAGCTGAACCAGCTTTAGTGAAATACTGTGTCATGAAGTGCGAGAGGCTGAGCCCCATCACTCTGTGTGTCACCCTGTCTCCCTCAATAGCCGCTCCTGTCTCCTGACAGTTATTTTAATCTGCACCCAGCATGGAGCCGGGCTCGGGGCTGTCTTCGTTTTACCTCCTCAAAGCCAAGCACACGGGAGACTACGTACCAGTTACTTCTCCTCCAAAAACCCCAGAACATTTGCTTTTGATTTTCAAATAGTGCTGATGTCTTCTTGCTTCCCCCCCCCCCTTTTCAGCGCTGCTACACCAAACCCCGGGACCGTTGAACTTTTCTGTGTCCCAAAGAAAGAGAAGAGCAGGCAGCAAAACCACATAACCCAAGCAGAGGTGCAAGCTCCTGACTGACTGGACGTTCCAACACGGGGCTTGGCTCTGTGAAGCATTACTCAGATCATCTTGGTAAAGGTGATGTTAGTAATATTATGTTTTTGTGAAACTGGTACTCAGCTGTCAGAAACTGGCACTCCATCACCGAGCCTGGAGCTCGAGGTAATCATCACCCAGTGGACCTGGCATGTGAGGGGCCCTCAAAGGACCATAAACTCTAAACCCACACCAGACTGTCCAAAGATTTAAAGACCAGGGTCACACAGACTTCTTAGCAATACACACGAATACCTGCATCACATTTTGGGACTATTGCTGATGGAGAGCGGTTCATTTGCTTTCCCGTTTTACATTTAATGAGCTGTTACGGTTTCTTTCTTAAGGGCATTTGGACAAGACAAGACTGAATCCGATACTCTCTTGACACTGGAGAGCCTTTACAACCGATATTTAGTTTGGGTCCACAAAAAAACTTGATGGTCAGCATAACAGAACACCAAGCATATTTCTGGTGAAGATTAAATGCCTCCAAAACAGATTTAAAAACATATGGGTAACTTATTTACTTGTTCTGAGAAATAAAGAAACACCGATATCCATACATACAGGGACTGCAGGCAGGTGAGCTACACATATATGGTCCAATAGAAGAACCATAAATGTTGGAAGCAGGGATGTTTTATAATAAAAAAATGACTTCCAGACATATTTTAAGATTTAAAAACATACTCAGTTTTAGAGTTATTTTGATAATTGATTCTAAGAAAAATAAATTCTCCGATTCCAGCGTCTTAAATGTGATTATTTTCTGGTTTCTTTACTCTATAATCATAAACTGAATATCTTTGAGACATTTGAGGACGTCATCTTGGGCTTTGAGAAACATTGATCGACATTTTTCACCATTTTCTGACATTTTATAGAGCAAACAACTAATCCATTAAATCGATAAAATAATCAACAGATTAATCGATAATGAAAATAATCGTTAGTTGCAGCCCTAATGGATAACTTATTTACTTATTCTGAAAAATAAAACACCAAGATCCACGCATACAGGGACTGCAGGCAGGTGAGCGACAAATATATGGTCCAATAGAAGAGCCATAAATGTTGAAGGAGGGGAAGTTTCATAATAGAAATGACCTCCAGACATATTTCAAGATATAAAAACATAGATCATTTATACCTGATGTGGTTTTTCCACTATAAATTCAAGTACCTCATTAAATTATATCCTAGAAATCCAGAATCTATCAATATGCAAAGCGCATTATGTAATCCACTTCCATCATAGTGACCCACAAAACACTGAAATGGCTCTCCGTCATAGACAGAGGGAATCGTATTACCTACATATGTATTATATGTGTTTATTCCTGTACTTCTAAATTGTTTCTAAAATATTATGTTTTGATTTCACATTATTTGCAAAACTGCATCATTTACCAAAAGAAAGTAACTCCGATCATTGGTTTGCTGCTTTACAGATTATTCTAAAATGATTTTTTATTGCTATGGGACTCTTTCACAAGAATAGACTCACCTTAACTTATTTTATTGTCCATACACCTTTTACAAATGTCTATGAAGATATCGTCTATCCATAAGATATCTCAACATGGCGATCTGAATGAACAAGCTTCAGCATTAAAAACACTCTGTTTATTAACGTTGATCACGGGTTTTCTTATTGCAGTGCGGCGTGCTGGTCGCGAAATACTGCAGGATAAAACTTGCATGCGTTGCACTTCTTTCAGATCTGTGTTTATTGAGTCAGCAGCTGATACAGAGTTTGGGAGTCTTATAGACTGATAGAATGATCAAATTGATGTTAATACTTTTTTCCTGCAGGACCTGTACACATTTCTATGATTGCACAATATTAGATCAAGTCCCACATCACTACTGCTATCCTTTAACATACATGTGCATTTGATTTACATGAGGATGTTTATTTTTTTGCAAAAGTATTATATCTCAGGTCAGTGTCAGTTAAAGCAGTCATAACCTACTGTGCTCAATTCCTGGCATACCTATGTCAGCGGTGTTACATTGATACATTTTGTTTGTGTAAAATTGATAAAATGTTTACTGTCATCGTTTCCATGGTCTTTTTATTTCGTCCATGTGTCATCTATTTGATTAAAACAAAGAAAAAGAGCAACGAACCGAATAAATAACGACAAAAAACACCCGTGGACACCTGCTTTTAAACGTGTATTTTAGAATTGTGTGCTTTGAATGCAGCGTTGCATGGTATTGATTGCAGAAGGAAGGGGGAGAGAGGTTCCAGCTGTCATAGAGACCTATGGGACCCCGTGCTTGTGGATATGTCAGCGAGCGTTTTTGTGCAAGGCTACTACCAGGCATCTCTCATCAGCCAGAGAAGGGTCAAGCATTAAGGCCAGGCCTGCCTCCCTGACAGTAGTCTAAAGTGGGTGGGGGTGTGAGAGGCACCTGAGCAGGGTACACTGGTGGTGTAAGGTGTGTGTGTGTGTGGGGTGTCAGTGTCAGAGAGAGAGCGTGCTCCCCCTGAGGCATTTTTCAAGTGCGCTGGAGCATATTCTCCTCTATCGGCCAAAGGGCTGGCAGAGGCAGGCAGGTGCCTGGACCAAACATGCACCCCATATCCAGCATCCCCCGGTGTGAGTGATGGAGGATGGAGCCCTCCACACCCACTCTCCGGTGTGGCTGATGGATGGGGGGCCGCTCCCGCTCGCCCCGTGTTGTGACAAGCAGCAGATGTTCTCCAATAATGTTTATCGGCCAGGCCTTCATCTTCGGATGACACACACCTGTTTCCAGTCAAACAGGCCCAGAGAGGCCATCCATCCACTAAGCCCTGGGTGGCCACTGCACCGCTGGATCAGCCTCCAACAGAGGCAGAACAAGCACTACAATATTGTAGTATTGTAATATTGTAAAAGTTAAATGTAAGTCAGTTTAAATGTACTCTGGGTAAACGTTACATTTTAAAAAAGGGGTGTGTGTGATGATATACACCTTTTCAAACTTGACAACATAAACATTATGAGTGGGTTTCTTTGTATTTCCTGTTGCAATGCTTGTTAATGCAGTGGCTGACAGGAAGTAAATGTGGACCAAAGCTGTTGAAAAGGTCTAAATGATACTAGTGTTGGATTAAAGAACATAGGTTACAAAATAGATTATATGCTAATTTACAACAACACACAAACTCTGCAATCTGCATACAACTGATTATCAATTAAATAAACATACAACTGCCTCCCTCAGTGTAGCCTCACAAGAATACAATCCAGAAAAGACTCAGACAACTAAACAAAAATGATCAACAACACAACACTCCTGAAACTTCTTTTAGAATCAACAGTAGAATAAAACCAATCACCAAAGCAGACAATGCAAACAACATGGATTATACAAACAATATAAACTTAAAGCAACTAGCTACGCAAGAAAGTGGTTGTTGATGTTCTCATCTGGAGACTCCAGTCAGTATGTTGTTGGTACTCACCTGTTTGACCTGGCACCACCATGAAATCCTCCACTTCCGTTTCAGCTTCTCCACTCGTGATGGGAATTTCGGTTCTTTTTAGTGAGCCAGATCATTTGGCTCAGCTCACCAAGAAGAGCCGGCTCTTTCGGCTCCCAAATGGCTCTTCGTTTTACCACTTCTGCCTTTTATAGTTCAGCCAAATTTAGCACCTATGATTAGTATGTATGCACATTATTCAATATAATTATACTATACCGTATAATTTCCAGAATACCATCATTTTACATTTTGCTTTGTTTCCGCGCACCGCACTCCTCCCTCTCTTTCTCTCCTCCTCTTCCTCCTGCTCTGTACCTGTAGACCGTCAGCACGCCGCCCCTCCCTGCTTGATGGTATGAACTTGTCTGTCATCACCTGATTGGTCGCACAGACATCATTAACACAACATTCAGTCACAGTCAGTGCATGGAGTGCCCGTGGCGCGGAGAAAATCATCCTATTATTCTGCCTTGAATTAATAAAAAAAAAAAAAACGGCTCTCGGACGGGAGCCGGCTCCATCGTTCACTTAAAAGAGCCGGTCCTTTGAGAAGGTTCGTTTGTGACCGACACATCACTAGCAGACGCTGACACATTTTAAAAGGATGGAGAAAATTGCACTCTTGGTCAATTGATTGCTTTTACATTTTTCACTGAAATCAAATCGTAAAATTGACCTGTTTTACGCATTATAACTGTTTTTTATTGCATACTAACTGGATATTGTGTTCATTTACTTGTTTTGTTTGTATTTATTGTATCTATATTAGGGCTGTCGATTGATTGAAATACTGAATTGCAATTAATCGCATGATTGTCCACGATTAATCACGATTAATCGCATATTAATCACACTTTTTTTTTATCTGTTCAAAAGTTACCTTAAAGGGAAATTTGTCAAGTATTTAATACTCTTATCAACATGGGAGTGGGCAAATAAGCTTGCTTTATGCAAATGTGTGTATGTATTTATTATTGGAAATCAATTAACAAACAAAACAATGGCAAATATTGTCCAGAAACCCTCACAGGTACTGCACTTAGCATAGAAAATATGCTTGAATCATAATATGGTGTGTCAGTGTGCTGACTTGATTATGATTTGCCCCAAACTGCATGTGATTATCATAAAGTGGCCATGTCTGTAAAGGGGAGACTCGTGGGTACCCATAGAACCCATTTTCATTCACATGTCTTGAGATCAGAGGTCAAAGGATCCCTTTGAAAATGGACATGACAGTTTTTCAAAATTTAGCGCAAGTTTGGAGCGTTAGTTAACCTCCTTCATGGCAATCCAGTTTGACATAGTTGGTACCAATAGATTCCTTAAGTTTTCTAGTTTCATATGATACCAGTATCTAGCTGTAAAACTGAGCCCACTACAACGTAACAATCGCAAGTTGCGTTGATGTGTTAAAGAAATTAGTGGCGTTAAAAAGAATTTGCATTAACACAATACCTGTGACAAATAAATAAATATCATATATAAAATGTAAAAATGACTGATTTTAAGAAATAGTTTAAGAAGTAGGACCTACACACAAAAAAGACTTTGTTACAGTAACAACAATAGATGTAATCTGTTACTTCCACCCCTGCCCTCCACATATAGCCTAACGCTGGGTGCCACGAATGAAGAGCTGGCATGCCAAAAGATATGATAAGATCAAGTAGTAGCTCTAGTGCCAACCCTTGTGCATGCACACTGCTCGGTCGCTCCAGTCTTATACAGTTGGCTAGTAGGCTACTAATACATAGATAATGTAAAGGGGTTTTCTTTTTTTTTTATTTAAGATGGTCATAGGAAAAGGAGTTGATTCAGACATCATTTTGGTTTACTTAAAATGAGCTCACCGCTTTGAAAGCCACTTTTGTTTTATTACAAGCACATGAACAAAGATGTTCTTTGTGCTAAAAGGCTGATGCTGGCTCATCAGGAGTGCTGGAGAGAGGGAGAAGGGTGCAGGAAACTGCAGATGAAATAGCCCGTAAAAGGTAAGATCGCATCATGGGTACTTTTTCGCTGCAATTAAGCATAAGCCCACTCTTTACAGAAGAGATTCTATCACTTAAATGCCACATAGCTTCAAGTCCCAGAGATCATTTCTGCCCCTCTGAGTTGAACAAGATCTCCCAGAAGGCCACAGTGTTTTGAACTCCAGCTGACAAAACTGTCGGCTCAGATAAAAGAACGAGGGGGGAAATCATTTCAGCACGTCCTGCACCATTTGTTAGGTTGTTGCCTGGAAAAATAAATGTTAAATGTCAAGGCTGCAAAAAGATAAGTATCAAGAAACTCTCCCACACTCTGAATCTGTGCGGCGTAAAGAGGGCATCTTTGGTTTAGACGTGTCAGCATGCAGTGTACTTCAGCAGAAATGAGCACACAACGTGTTCTAACTAGAACCTTTATACACAGTATATAGTTATTTAATAGGTGAAATGTTAAAAAGTTGAACTAGATGGGTGTACATTAGTATATTCACCACTGGATGGCGCTCAATATGGAAAAAAGCATGGAGCCACTGATCTAAATCAAGTGAGTGCACATATATAATATATGGCTAATAATATGGCTCATCATAGTATAATATAATGAACATAATAAAGTTTATGGCTGATACTGAAGCATATATTTCATGTTAAATTGCTCCAGCAGTACCAAAACCCTAATCTTACTGTACCCACTCCCTTAGCCGAAGGCCCTGATGAGCCACTTTCTAATCTAATCCATGAGCTACAGAATGAGATGATTTCAATAACAGGCTCCAAGTGGTTCCGCCACCACGCCTGTCCTGATTAGACTCGTCATATTAAAACCATGTGCAATGACTGCTCCGCTCCGCTCTGTCCTGGTCTGGGATCTGTGCTGAGTGTCCATCAATAACACTAATGACCCGTAGCCTCCAGGGAGAAAAACAAACAGTGTAATGAAACCACAACCTTAAAGCTCTGCTGCTCTCTAAGCAGACGGAGAGGGGCGGGGGTTGGAGAGAAGACAAGAAGATAAGCACAGAAGAAGAAGAAGATCATCTGCAATCATCTGCTCTGCACGCAGACACAGACAGAGGAGGCGCTACCATTATTGTAAACACAACAAAACACTTGATGTGATGATTTGTGGAGTCTCCCCCACCCAAACACACTTCCCACTTGTGCCAACGCCATACCATCCCCTTCTACCCTCCCACACCCGTCCGTGATGCCTCCCTCTCTCTCTCTCCGAAAATGTTTCCCCTGGCGTCTGAGTCAGCACGGGTGCCAAGTCAATCAGTGTGAGAGCTGCCAGCTGTGATGGCCTCTCTCCTCTGGGGGTGTGATGTATGTTCCAGCGAGGGGGCAGTTTACATGCCACACAGGGTTGGCGGCGTGGACGGGTGGCAGAGGAGAAGAAGGGGTGAGGAGAGGAAAGAAGGAGGGGAGGAAAGAAGGATAAGGAGGAGGACGGTGGACGAACAGGAGCTGTAATGAGGCCTGATGGATTCTGAGGCTGTGCCAGCTGCCCCATTAGCTGAGTGGCTCCAAGCCCCACCAAGCGTTGCCCACAGTGTGCCCACCCGTCCACACACACACACACACACACACACACACGGTGGGGATCCAGCAGCTTGGGGATCCAGCCCCCTTTGACACACACACACACACACACACACACACTTTTAACTAAAACAGATTGCACTGACTAATGCACACTCTTCTGTCCGACTTCCTTAGCTCTTTAAACACACACTTACACACACACTCATCCAGGGCCTTGCCAGCCACACTTCAATACACACTGAGCCCTTTGTGAGAAGCCGTGGGTTAATGACGGCAATAACTCGTCCTCAACGTGTTGATTAAGTGCGAGAGGATACATGGGTGACATTGGCATGTGCTAATCAACGCTGATCAAACCAGCGCGCGCAACAACAGTGAAATGTAGAGCTGCCAAACTCACCCTGGTGCCCTCCTCGCTACCACTCCACTGCCCACACACAATGGCATTATACACACACACACACACACACACACACACACACTGCTGTCTATTCATAATATTTTGGTGTTCTTTCAAGAGTTAGTGCCTTTGGACCTTTTGTCCGGGGGACTTTCTTTATGTAGGTGATGTAATTACATGGGCGATTTGATTTGCAGTAGGGGCGTGGCCGCCGAGGGGTGGTGATAGTTAGTTCCTACATGGAGTCAAGGTGTATTTCCTGTTTGTTGAACACTTGTTGAACTTCTAGATAGTTTTATTGCACCTGCAGAATGATGAGTTGTTGAGGGGAAAAGGAAAGGTGAGAAGCCTCTCTGTATTTGTTCCACTTATTTAAAATGGAACAAAGATCATCTAAATTAAAAGTTTATGCTAAAACATTGTTCCTTTATCTGGTTTCTAGTTAGCAGAAATTACATCAATATGATGAAGCACAGACATACGCTACAACAATAGTAGTTAAAGCCGCTATAGACAATATTTCTCATGATAGCCATGGATTCATTGACTACAATGTGAAAGAGGTGGCTTGTGGTGTACTGTAGGTTTTGCTGCTGGCAACCACTCTTCATTGAAAAAGCTCTAAAAAAAAAACCTCACTGTGCTCTACTGATGGGCAAAGCAGTTCTTTTCAGTGAAATCACTCGAATCAGTTCAGTAAAAATATTCATTCAAAAGATTTGTTCACTCAACTCAACCGAACGTTCGGTTCAGCTCGCTAACTGGTGAACTGAGAACGGAGAATCTAGTTGAATAAAGACCATTTGCAAATAAAAGATGTGTGCAACTAAATGTCAGTTTATTAAATATTTTCTATTATGTTTTCAGTAGAAAATGAAATTTACATTTTTAATACACACCTATATTTCCCATATTCGTTTCCATGTGCAAATAATTATTTTCACAATTTTAAACAAGGCCTCAAGTGAAAAACAAAGAAATAAAATATCTATTCAAAAAGCCTTTATTACACAGAAAAAAACCGAACTATCTGTCTGTCATATTTGCAACCCTACCCGAATCAACTGCGTATTTGCTGTCTTGAACGCGACACAAGTCATTCCTCCTGAGAACAAACTACTTGAATCACTCACTCAGTGAGTCCCTGACTGCATGTTCGCTCACAAGCTGAGAGCTCAACTGAACTGAGGAATGAACTAATCGTTCCAGGAAGTGATTCAGTTCAGTTTGTTCACCCAAAAGATCTGTTCTTTTGAACGAATCGTTCGTGAGTGACCCATCACTACTGTACACATCCTGCTCAGCACCGCAGACAGACAAAGTCAATGAGTAGCCGGTGGACATAGTGGAGCATTTAGTAGATAAGAAGCCATATATTTCCAGGAGTTCAAACAAAGAGCAGTGAATGAAACACCAGGAAGAAACAGGACTCCAAATAAATGTTGTTCTGCTGGATGTGTAAATAGACAACTGTTTGCTAAAAAGTTCATCATATCAACTTAAAAGTATGTCATATATATATATTCAGGCTGAAAAAAAAATCAGTAACTGCATATTTAAGGACCTACTGTAGATCCTGGATTAGCAGACACAAAGTGATGCTGTTGCCTGGCTACTGACAGCTTCACATAATCATATTAATTAATCAAATAAAAATAATACAGGTGGCAAAACTCATACTCGGACCATTATCACTGCCGCTCCATTATGGCCGCGGCCTTCGCCACCACTACCATCGCTGCAGCTGACCTCATCAAAGCTGGACGACCCGTGCTGACCTCATCAACACTGCGTGACCCCCTGTGACCTCATCAAAGCTGGACGCCCCACGGAGCCCTGAGGGCTGACGACAGGCCCTAAGAAAACACCCCATCCATTAGGGTGCCAAGAGCACTGTAAATGTGGAGTGTCAGCGCCAGCCATCTTCACTGTCATGCCCAATTCTCCAACCCCCCACCCAAGCCACTCTCCGGACAATGGAGCCGCTGAACCTCCAGCCCTCCCAGCCACAATGTCCGCCCACGTTGGCTGGCAGCAGTGACCGAGGGGGGTGCCGGATGGGGAGGCCTGCTGCAGGATGGGACTCTTATTGAGCGTTTGAGCGATGAGCCAGGTCATCACATCTACCCAACTCATCCATCATGCCCCACAAACGGACACAAATAAAGAGGACACATTCCTGCCTCCGCTCCCACTACCACATTCAAGCCCTCTCCAGCCTTTTCTCTCCTCCGCTCTCTCTATGCGAGCCAAAGCCTGGAGGAAAAAATAGAGGACCAGAGTTCAGGCTCTCCCTCGCTCTTGGAGGCCATGGGAGCGCCAGAAGAAAGCGCCAGGTGGTTTTCTGACTCATGTC
>CAKAOI010052999.1:0-11094 GCA_916701655.1 Sebastiscus albofasciatus | reverse complement strand
CCACGTAGAGACGATAACGACTTCTAGGTGTCCACGTAGAGACGATAACGACGTCCAGGTGTCCACTTAGAGACGATAACGACTTCCAGGTGTCCACGTAGAGACGATAACGACTTCCAGGTGTCCATGTAGAGACGATAACGACGTCCAGGTGTCCACATAGAGACGATAACGACTTCCAGGTGTCCACGTAGAGACAATAACGACGTCCAGGTGTCCACGTAGAGACGATAACGACGTCCAGGTGTCCACGTAGAGACGATAACGACGTCCAGGTGTCCACGTAGAGATGATAACGGACTCACCTTTATCATTACCTATCCATTTGTCTGTCTGACCGTCCGTCCATCTGTCTGTCTCAGGTTAGGAATGGAGCACGACGGCGAGGCGAACGACTGTGCCGATGACGTGCCGGTGGGCAGCATCATGTCTCCGCGGGTTCAGGCCACCTTCCATCGGTACCACTGGTCCCGCTGCAGCTGGAGGGAGTTACACACTTACCTGGAGTCAGTACTGCAATATCAACACAAGTACTACTCACTGTCAACCACAGAGACACTGACCTGTCTGTCTGTCTGTCTGTCCGTCTGTCTCTTCAGTACCTATGACTGTCTCCGTGATGACCCGTTCAACCACGACTGGCCGGCTCAGCCTCAGCTGCCGGGGTTTCATTACTCCATGGACCAACAGTGTCGCTTCGACTTCGGACCAGGATACAGCATCTGTACCGCAGTACGTCTGTCTGTCTGTCTGTCTGTCTGTCTGTCTGTCTGTCTGTCTGTCTGTCTGTCAAGATGTGACCTGCTGATGTGTGTTTTCGGTTGGAGGCCAACACCTCATCTGGTCAGGACGTGAAGTGAGAGACGTTTGATGACATCACACAACAGAAAGGCAGAAGACGTCTTTGTTCTGGGACCTTCCAACATTTCAACAGGATGATGAAGTTCTCTCTGGTTCTGAGCTCATCATGTTCAGTTCTCAGTTTGTTCAGATTATAGAAGTCAGACTTTAATGAGGATTTAAAACATATTTCCAGTTTCTGTCGCTGCTGTTTGATTGAACATGACCAGCTAGTCTGACCTGCTTGGTACCGATGGATTCATCAGGTTCTCTAGTTTACTGTGATATCAGGATCTTCAGTCTAGCTTTAAATCTAGGGATGCACCGATACCACTTTATTCAGACCGAGTACAAGTACTCACATTTGGGTACTCTCCGATACGAGTACCGATACGAGTACTTCTCTGAGCCTAGAGAGCCTGGTTAACAGCCAGCTGGAGGGTGTGAGCGACACACGGCAGGCTGGGGAGTCCCGCAGACGAGGCGGTGCGCCGCCACCGGCTCTAGGTCGGCTTGGAAAGGCTCGGGGCGAACGTGCTTCCCGAGGCCGTGGACAAAGCGTCACTGGGGCGGACTGTCCTCAGGGCGGGGCTCGGCCCACGTAAAAGGCTCCAGGGGTCTGCGGCGATGTCAGCAACCCACCCGACCCGTCTTGAAACACGGACCGAGGAGTCTAACGCACGTGCGAGTCAGAGGGTGACAGCAAAACCCCGTGGAGCAATGAAAGAGGGGGCCGGCTGAGGTGGGATCCCGGCCCAGCGGGGTTGGGTGCACCACCGGCCCGTCTCGCCCGCACCGTCAGGGAGGTGGAGCGTGAGGACCTGAAAGATGCTGACGAGAGGTTAACGTCACGCTGCCTTAAAGTGGTATCGGTGCCGTTGTATCGGTGCCGTTTTGCGAGTACATGAGCACAGTATCGGACCCGGTATACCCGATACCGGTATCGGACACTGGTTTCGGTATCGGTTCATCTCTAATATAACGGTCTGTGTTTGTCTCCAGTACACCAACATCGAGCCCTGCAAACAGCTGTGGTGCAGCGACTACATCAACCCGTTCTACTGTAAGACCAAGAAAGGTCCGCCGCTGGACGGGACCAAGTGTGGACCGGGGAAGGTGAGGACACGTCCAGGTCAGGTCTTTGCTGTATGACTAGCATAGTGCTAATTAGCTAATGTTAGCATGCTGACAGGCTGGTAAACATGATACCTGCTGAACATTAGCATGTTAGCATGTAGCCCCCTACCTCCAGTCTTTATGCTAAGCTAGGCTAACCTGGTCTCGTTGCAGCACTGTTTCAAGGGTTTCTGCATGAAGTTGACCCCCGACATGCTGAGACAAGATGGCGGCTGGGGGTCGTGGAGTCCGTTCGGCGGCTGCTCCAGGACCTGCGGGGGGGGGGTCAGGTTCCGGGCCCGGCGCTGCGACAGCCCAGCGTGAGTGAGCGAGCGGTCAATCATCTGTCTGTGATGTCACAGAGCGAGACGCACCAATCGGAAAGCTCTAACCTGTTGTTGTTCTCAGTCCAGCCAACGGGGGGAGGACCTGCTTCGGGAACAGCTACGAGTTCCAGCTGTGCAACCAAGAAGACTGCCCCCCCCTGACTGACTTCAGGTCAGTAGATCAGCTGGTCTCTGTGTTATCTGTGTCCTCTGACTGACTTCAGGTCAGTAGATATAATGTTCTCTGTGTTATCTGTGTTCTCGTTTCAGAGAGGATCAGTGTAAAGTCTGGAATCCTTTCATGGAGCACGAAGGACGTAAACACCACTGGCTGCCGTACCAACACCCCGACCGTAAATACTAGATCTCTAAACAGATGTTTGAACACCAGAATCGATCTATCTGCTTCATCTGAGTCTATAAGGAGGTAGAAGGAAGTTACAGCTTTTATTGTGGTAGTCTGAGTAACGTGACGTCATATCCGTTCCGTATCCGTCAACCAAAACAAACCTCAGAGAGTCTAAACCGTTGGAGGGTCGTCGTGGATACGACCTGCAGCCTCCATGTTAACTCCAGCGTGGTGAACACTACACATCCAGGAAAGGAGGGAAACACTTTGGGTTTCACACATTGACAGGAAAAGCAGAGCGACACAGAGCAGAGCTAAAGCTGCATGCTAACTTCTAAAGAAGGACAAAATATGTCCGACATATGGCCCAAAGAAATTTCCAAAAAAAGGCCGAGATATGTCAAAAAATGTCAGAAATATGTCAGAAAAAAGGCAGAAAAAATGCCAAAGTCTGTCTGAAATATGGCCCAAAAAATTGCCCAAAAACCAGCCGTAATATGTTTAAACCAAAGTCTGAAAAAGGCTGAAAATGTTTGAAATGTTTCAGAAAAAAGGCAGAAAAAATGCCAAAGTATGTCCAAAATATGGCCCAAAATATGGAAACGTTATCGTCGCTCTCGTCTCCGACGCTCTCGTCTCCGACGCTACGACTGTAGAGCACCCAGAGACTGACATGTCTGTTCTCTGCATTGAAACGGCCCCGATGGAGCTGACCATGATGGATGAAGAGAACGGAGCTGACGGGAGAGCTAGAGACCACCTTGGAGAAGTTACAGGAAGTAGACACGTGGGACTACGTCCGCTTTTCAAAATAAGGTGTTAACAAAGGGAACTGCAGATACTAAATACATCTATGGAAATCAGACTGATGGATTCTATTCAGCAGAAGGATAAAACATTACATGTCCCTTATAGATGAAAAAGAAAACCCCACTAATCTGAGAGGAAAAACACAGAACACATTCTTTCCAAACTTAAAGATCCTCCCTGCTCTGTGTGTGTGTGTGTGTGTGTGTGTGTGTGTGTGTTCACATGTTATAGTCATCAGTCAGGAATCTGTTATTGTAGGGAAACATGAAGCCTCTCGTGTTTTTAACTCTTTAAACTCTGCTGCACCTTAAATGTTCCACCTCAAGCAGCTCTGACTGCTCATTATATTCATATATATACATATATATATATATATATATATACATACTTATATATGTATATATATATATACATATGTTGTATATATATACATATTTATATATGTATATATACATATATATGAATATACATGTATTTGTATTATATATTATATGTATTATTTGTGATGATGTGTGTGTGTGTGTGTGTGTGTGTGTGTGTGTGTGTGTGTGTGTGTGCGTGTGCGTGCAGCTGATGAGCGCTGTCGTCTGTACTGTCGGTCCAAGGAGACGGCGGCGGTGGTTTCCATCAACAGAATGGTGCATGATGGGACGCCCTGTTCCTACGGCGACGCCCACAGCGTCTGCGTGCGAGGAGAGTGTGAGGTCTTTATTTAGTTTCAGTTCCTCACACACGTTTCCTTCTTCACTCATTTCACTGGAACAAAGAATGAAACTGTTAACATGTTTATTTATTTATTTATTTATTGTTTTATTTATTTATTTATTTATATTCTGGTGTCTCCTCCACGTCCCAGAGACAGTTACTGATCCTCAACTAACGTCTCCTCTCCTCTGTCCTTGTTTCCTCTCCTCTGTCCTTGTGTTCTCTATCCTTGTGTTCTCTGTCCTTGTCTCCTCTCCTCTGTCCTTATGTCCTCTCCTCTGTCCTTGTTTCCTCTGTCCTTATGTCCTCTCCTCGGTCCATGTCTCCTCTGTCCTTGTGCCCTCTCCTCTGTCCTTGTCTCCCCTGTCCTTGTGTCCTCTGTCTTTGTGCCCTCTCCTCTGTCCTTGTCTCCTCTGTCCTTGTGTCCTCTGTCCATGTGTCCTCTGTCCTTGTGTCCTCTGTCCTGCAGCATATAGGCTGTGATGGACAGATTGCTTCAGACCAGCAGGAGGACAGATGTGGAGTCTGTGGAGGAGACAACTCCAGCTGCAAGATCGTCAAAGGAAACTTCACCCGCAGCACCAAGAAACCAGGTCAGTCCAACCCCGTCCAATCAGAGGACCTGTCTCTGTCCAACCTCGTCCAATCAGAGGACATGTCTCTGTCCAACCCCGTCCAATCAGAGGACCTATCTTTGTCCAATCCCGTCCAATCAGAGGACCTATCTCTGTCCAACCCCGTCCAATCAGAGGACCTATCTCTGTCCAACCCCGTCCAATCAGAGGACATGTCTCTGTCCAACCCTGTCCAATCAGAGTACCTGTCTCTGTCCAACCCCGTCCAATCAGAGAACATGTCTCTGTCCAACCTCGTCCAATCAGAGAACATGTCTCTGTCCAACCCCGTCTAATCAGAGGACATGTCTCTTTCAACCCCGTCCAATCAGAGGACATGTCTCTGTCCAACCCCATCCAATCAGAGGACCTATCTCTGTCAAAACCTGTCCAATCAGAGGACCTGTTTCTGACAGACGTCCAATCAGAGGATCTATCTCTAACGTCCCCTGTCTGATGAACCTAACGTCCCCGGTCTGATGAACCTAACGTCCCGGTATGAAGCCGGTCCTGCCGTACACGCCTTGATGTCCGGGTGCTGCAGTAACTAATGAGTTCTGCTGATCGATTAATGATTATTGTTCCCGTTGCCTAGGTTACCTGAAGATCCTGGAGATCCCCAAAGGAGCCCGACACCTGCTGATCCAGGAGTTCAAAGGGACTCCTCACATCCTGGGTAAGAAGAGGACACGCTGGTCTGTCCAACATGAACAACTTCTGTAGGTTTAAACCTTGTTTTCATTGTCTCCTGCTCCAGCGGTGATGAACCACGAGACGGGAGACCTCTTCCTCAACGCTGACGACGAGCTCCCAGAGTCCAGAGTGGTGATCGAGAAGGGCGTGGCGTGGGAGTACAGCAACAGTGAGCAGCTGGAGTCCATCCAGACCACGGGGCCTCTGACATACGGAGTCCTGCTCATGGTCAGTCCGTCAACACGGGGAGTCCAACAAGCATCGCATTGAGTCTAAAGCAGAAACAAAACACTGTGTGTCTGTCCGTCAGGTCCGTTCCAGTGGCGACTCCAAGGTCACGGTGTCCTACAAGTACATCATCCAGGATCGTCTCCGGTCCTCGCTGGAGTCCAACCTGGTGCAGGAGGACGCCATCTTCTATGAGTGGGCGCTGAAGAAGTGGTCACAGTGCTCCAAACCTTGCGGAGGAGGTACGCAGCTCTGCCGCTGGTTACCAGCCTGGTAGTAGGCTGTGTCGTGTAGGTAACCACGGTAACGGCGGCATGTAGTTAACGGTGTTGTCTGGTTGCCAGGGAAACAGTACACAAGGTTTGGCTGCAGGAGGAAGGCCGATGGGAAAATGGTTCAGAGGATGTTCTGCTCCAACATCAACAAACCGAGAGCCATCAGCCGCACCTGCAGCACCGACACCTGCAGCTCACCACGGTAACACACTACAGCTCACCACGGTAACACACTACAGCTCACCACGGTAACACACTTCCGATACACAGCTCACAATTCTCAGGCTGATTCTGGTTGCTATGGCGCCACAGGCACTACCTCTACCTTCCCTCTTTCTGGACTACCTCTACCTTCCCTCTTTCTGGATTACCTCTACCTTCCTTCTTTCTGGACTACCTCTACCTTCCCTCTTTCTGGATTACCTCTACCTTCCTTCTTTCTGGATTACCTCTACCTTCCTTCTTTCTGGATTACCTCTACCTTCCTTCTTTCTGGATTACCTCTACCTTCCCTCTTTCTGGATTACCTCTACCTTCCTTCTTTCTGGATTACCTCTACCTTCCTTCTTTCTGGATTACCTCTACCTTCCTTCTTTCTGGACTACCTCTTCAATCCATCTTTCTGGACTTCATCAGGAAACAGTATATCTGATTATAGGTCCTGAACTTTGGTCGACTGAACAGTTTACTTCATCAACCCAAAGGGTTAACATGAAAAAGTGAAGAGAGACACTCTTGTCCGATAAGAAAGCCTGGTTTATTGTATGAAATTCTTCTGTTTCTGCCCCCTCAGCTGGGTGACTGGGGAGTGGGAGGACTGCAGTGCCTCCTGCGGTCAGACGGGATGGCAGCGTCGCTGGGTGAGCTGCCAGCAGACGTCCAGCATGGGGCAGCAGCAGCAGCGCTCGGTGCACAGCAAACTCTGTGGTGGGGACCGACCGGAGGGGAAACGAACCTGCAACCGCTTACCCTGCCCCCCTGCCTGGCGAGCTGGGCCCTGGACCCGGGTATGAAGAGTGAAACCAGAGGACTATTCATAAGTCACAACGTTATTTTACCACCAGGAGTTCTCCGAAATGTTTGGATTACCTCTAAGTTCCTTCTCTCTGGCCTACTTCACCTCCTTCTTTCTGGACTACTTCTAACTTTCCACTTCCCTGACTACCTCAAACTTCCATCTTTCTGGACTATCTCTAACTTCTTTCTTTCTGGACTACCTCTTGCTTCCTTCTCTCTGGATTACATGTAACTTCTTTCTGGACTATTGCCTTACTCGGCCAGTTAAAACTACTATAAATCTTAGGATGTTTGTTGAATATGACCCGGATCAATAACTGATCAGTATAGAATCTGAACACCTGAGTCTGACCAACTTGTTTATGTTTTTAGTGTTCAGTCTCGTGTGGAAACGGGACTCAGGAGCGTCAGGTTGTGTGTTCGAGTCCAGAGGGTTCAGCCCGAAACTGCAGCGACCCTCGACCAATCACAACTCGCACCTGCCAGTCCCCACCCTGCGGCGGTAGGCATCGACCAATCACATACCAGATATTAGTGCACTGGCAGAGAGGGAGGGATGCTGGGAGGTGTAGTCTGTGTGTAGCTGACTGTGAGTTTCCCCCCTGCAGGCTACCAGAAGAACGCCATCATTCAGTGGTTGTCCAGGTCCAACCCAGACTTCCCAGCTCCAAAGATCTCCTCCAGTACAACTCACATATTCCTCCTTTCTTGTCCTCTCCTCCCACCTTCTTTGGAGATGATTGTGAATGTTACTCAGGTGTTTGTAGTCTCAGCTAAGGAGAAGTAAGATAGCAATAACCAGGTGATTGATTCCAGGTCTTGTATCCAGGTGCAGATTACAGGGTGACACCAGGTGGAGTTGATCAGGTCTCTGATGAGACTCAATAAATAAACCTGAAAACCTAACGTTGGAATCACCGATCACATGTTCTGCTCCGGTGGTCAGACTTCAATAACTGAACCATTGCTCCTGCTCTGTCTCCAGGGCAGCGTTGCCGTGGTGACCGCTCAAGTTTTTGCCGGATGGAGGCGTTGAATCGGTACTGCTCCATCGCCGGCTACCGTCAGATGTGCTGCAAATCCTGCCGCGAGGTAAACCTCAGCAACCCCAGCAACTCCAGCAACTCTGACAACTCCAGCAACTCCAGCAACTCTGACAACTCCAGCAACTCTGACAACTCCAGCAACTCCAGCAACTCCAGCAACTTCAGTAGCACGATCCCGCCAACCGCCAACAGCAGGTCAGCAAGAATCGACCCGGAAAGTTCCATTAACAGCTGGAGGGGGGTAGTCTTGATCTGATGTCACTGATCTTTCTTTGTTTGTCTTGTAGTTTGTGGAGTTTAACCACAGAAATGATGACTTCAGCATCCATCTCCTCCTGGTCTGACAGCAGCTATATCACCAGTCACATCACCAGTGACATCGTCAGCACGCCACCTCCCAGCTTCACTGTAACTCCGCCCCCGACCAGCAGGAGCAGCACCGACTTCGTGTACGTGGAGTATGACGATTACGACGAGTATTCGTCCTACGAGGATCCTTCTATTCCCTCTGACACTCCTGATATCATTCCAACTACTACCACTACTCCTGCTACCACTACCACTACTACTACTACAAGGCGTCCAAGAAAAACTGCTCCACCACATTTATTCAAGAGGAAAACTACCACTCCCACAATGCCCCCTGCTACAGTTCCCATAGTAGGTGCAACCCCGGGGCCGGTCAGGACGTCTGCCGTCCCAGAGTTCCCCACTACCACAACAACGTCAGCTGATCCTGATGACATCATGACCGTCACATCATCCCCAAACAGAACATCTGGAGGGCGGAGCCTTCAGACGCCAACTGAACCTTCAGCACCGTCGTCATCCTCGTCCTCCTTCTTCCCGCTCTCTAAGAAGGAGAACAACTCGGTGGACGAGGTTCCGTACCGGATCGTGGGATTGGACGCTGAGGTCGCCAGGGGACAGCAGAACTACTTTGTGCCGCGGATGCCGCCGATCCGCGAGCGAACGCAAAACAAACGAATCCAGCAGCTTCTGAATGAGAAACGACGAAAGGATGTTGTGAAGAGACCCAGCAGGAGCAGAGAGGGCAGGACAGACAGGAAACACTAACAGTATTTCTCTTTTTGTTTTATTGTTCATTCGTGATGACGCATGTGCAGCTTGCTCACTTCCCGCTAACGCTAACGAACTCTTAACGAGGAACAGGCCGCAGAGCCGACGAGACAAACGACTGATGATGATTTACCAACAGGTTCTCTGGAGCTTTAGTCATGTTTGCCGTAAAGAAACATCGTTGAATCTAGAATAAAGTCTAGACGTGATCCTGAAAGGTCTAACTGTTTAACACCAGAACCGTTTGCTTCATTCTTCTTCTGGTGTTCAGTTGTTGGTTTTCATATTCATGATGTTTGTACCGAATATTCCTGTTTCTAAATAAAGCAAAGCCTCATCCAGCTGCTGATGTCATCACGACTCGTGTTAAAGGAACAGCTCAACAATTCTCCGTCTCTCTGAGAGTCAGATGTTCAGATTGAAACCACTCTCTCATGTCTCTATGGTAACGCTGTGTTTACATCAACAGCGAAGTTGGATCGCCGCCGGTATCATTTGTGTTCTCGACGCGTCGGAGAGGAGGAGAAGGAGCTTGTCTCCATAGAAACCAACATTTCCTCCATCAACCATGGAGGAAATAACCACTTCACATTTAATTCGAAGCTCTCTGATTAAAGGGACTGTTTGTAACTTTCGAAGCGTATGAATGTACCGGGTCAGGACACATGCGCGTTCGCATATGCGCGCTCGCGTGTGGCTGAAGTCTCTGCTCCGCTGCCTGCTTGCCTTCACGCGTGCGTTTTCGCTGTCTCTCTCCTCCTCTCCCGTGCATGCTGCTCACTCCACCCTGCAGCAGAGTTCGTGTAGCTCTGAGAATATCTAGTGAATGTTCAGTGGACGTTTGGTCAGAAATAACTGCTGCAGCTCCTCCAGACCAGCAGAGGTTTCCCGTGTCTCCTGAAGTGACGGGGCTCCGCAGAGAGAAACGTTATCGTCTCCCACCAAAACTCCGGCGTCTCCCCCGTTCCCTCCGGAGAAGCCCCCACTAGGATCAGCAGTGACTGATGGAGAGACCTCGGTCTGGTCAGCTAACATTACTGCCAAGCAGCTGAACTCTAGAGTGATGCTGTGCTTTCAGCTGACGTGTGTCTCCTCTCTGTGTTGAGTGATGCTCCTTCATGTCTCTGTAGAGCAGCACAAGGCCAGCAGCAGGACGCTGACTGTAGTCGACTCAACGGACACATGAAGCTGCTAACAAGCATTTCTGAAAGTTAGAAATAGTCCTTTTAACACCTCATATCTGGTTTGGGTCATCTGAACCACAGCTGAAGTGTTAAGGTGACGAAGCCGTCTATTAACGGGGAAATTGTCCGTTAAATAAAACCCAGAGAAACCTCCAGAAACAGCGACCAGATCACACCGTCTCCTGTTCCTCACAGGACTCGTTTTTGAACTTTTTTCTGGTGTCAAAGTACAAAGTCGATGTTTTTCTCTCAACATCTGCTGACCCAACATGTTTCTGAGATGTTTAATTTTTCAGACTCTGATTCAGATATTTGTGGTTTCCATTAGGATGTTTCTCTCTCTGTGCATCATGAAGAGCAGCTGCTCGTCTGTTTAACATCAAACTGAATTCAGATCGGATGAGTCACAGCAGCTACGGCGTGTTGACGTCTGCACATCAGTGGAAACAGCTGACGGGTTCAAACGTGGATCATCACACGAGTTCAGAGGAGAAGAAGAGGAATCCGTTTCTAACACGCAGAGAACATCGCTCAACAGATCTGCTCACATATCCTCCTCCTCACTCTTTACTCTGCTGTAATACAGGAGAGAAACCAGCACCAGACATTTCATCTCAACTGTGGTCGAACAAAATGATTAAAAAACCATAAAGGATAAACAAAACAAAAAGAAAATAATGAATTAATGATTGAATGAATGAACTGTTTAATTATAAAGACTGTCTTAAAAGAGTGAAAAATGGGACAGTTTCTCAGTCCAACTTCAGACGACTTCAGATGATTTGATTTGTTTGACCAACAGTCTGAAACA